>VKOC01016204.1:0-247881 GCA_009364415.1 Spea multiplicata
TCTCACACTATCTACCCACTCCCTACCCTCCCCTTCTCACACTATCTACCCACTCCCTACCACCCCTTCTCACACTATCTACCCACTCTCTACCTCCCTTTGTAGTTCACTTACCCTGCAGTCCTGTGGTGGGAGCGCGAGGCCTCTGTCTTGCTGCTCTGCGCGCGGCTTCACTGCTGAGCGCCAGCATGTGACGTCATATGCCGACGCTCAGCGTGAAACGCCGGCACCGAGACAGACGCCTCACGCTACCGCCACTGCAGTCGGGGCAGTGTTGAGGCGGGTGGTGGCAGGGAGCAGAGGAGACAGAAGGACGCCGAGCGGTTGCTGAAAGCTGCGGCGTTTCTATTGGGGGGTTCCTACGGCCCTGGGGGGATTTCTTAATTATCGGTCCCTCCGCATGAGTTACTGGGGGGGATCTGTCCCCCCCCGTCCCCCCTAGGTCATTTCATGTATCCCATACAAAAGATTCTTAAAAAATTGATGCATGTACACCAAGTACAATGTCCTGGTATAGGTAGTTAAGGATACCTACACTGGGTTCCCAATATATGGGGAAGGCTAAGATCTCTGGCCACCACCCAAGTAGTTTATTGACAAGCAGTGGAGCAGACTTTTTGTTGAAAGACGTCTGGTATTCATATTGTCAACAATTCCGTTACTTAACACTCATTTATATAAAGTTATACCCTACAGACTTCAGTTATTTACTCTTAATACAATGTCAGCAGGAATCATAATTGGAATCCTACTAAGGTACTTTTTAATGAAAATTCACTTGTGAGTGGATCAACATTTCAAAGTTATGCCAATATGTATGCATGCCGTTCTTTGTTCAGCATTGCATTTTGTTTATGGGTTTTTGTTGAGAAATGCCTGAGTGGTTTACACTGTTCTAGACTGTATTTGACACCTTTGCCAAACTGCCATGTGATGTAGAAATTAGTCAAAGCTGTAGCAGCTGCTAAAAAGCCACATCATTCACTAAATGAGCAGCTATACCCTTTTTTTAATTTGTGGCTTATAGCAATATATCTATATCTATGTCTCATGTGTATATGATTTGGGTCTATAGAGTAAGCAACCCGTTACGTGGCATGGGAAGAATTGTGAAGAGAAGCATGTTGGCTAAAAAGTCCAGAGCCTAGTGTCCACCAATATGTTTAATTGTACTGTTACAGGGCTTCACTGAAAAGTTTCTCCCGCTTCTGATTCAACATTAAAAAATGCTTCACAAATTTTTAACCTGATTAAGAATATGGACAAATGGTTAACAGTTACCATATTCACCTATCTGGTACAATAGGTTAAATCAGTTATTCACTCTTCTTTTTTTAACGCAAATTATTAAATGCCTAAATGCCCTATACAGTATGACTCAGTATCAAGAGCCTATTCCATCAATCATCCACCTTGCCCTATATATCCTATACCCTTACATCACCCCTCCGCCTGTCAATCTATTGCTCCAGAGCATAGCCACTTATTATATGTTGTAACTATTCAGCTGATTACAATTACAGACGTCATAAGGAACACTCCTAAAACACCGCAAAGGGTAATTAATTATTTGAATTTCTTTTTCATCGAAATACATTTTTGCATCATTCCATAAGAAAAAAAGGCAATTTACATGTAACCAAAGAATATACAACTAATACAAATAAAATTTACTAGTTAAGAATAACGATGGGAGCTTCAGGCCATCAACAGATGGTGTGTTGACCGTTGTACCGCATTCAATATTTTCTCTATAGTTCAGTAGAGCAATATAATTATGGAATGCTACCTGACTTTGGGATGTAAGAAATAGAACTGGTCGGTACAACTGTGAATACATTATCTTGTAGGTGATTTTACATAGAAGACCCAAATGTATTTTAAAGGGCCCATGACTAAACCTTCATATTGGTCTCAGTTAAATCCTACCTTAATTATGTAGACAGCTGAATAGCCTTAAAAGAGTCCTATTTTTTTCCCCAAACTTCTTTAGTTAGTAGATGTTTATAAAAATAATGAAACATGCCCTGCTGGTTATTCTTACATCTTTGAGTCGTTTTTGGAGGTCTCTGCAATAAATTCAATCTACATTATTTTGCTTGGGTGCATTATTTTCAATATTACGCATACAAATTATATTTCCCCTTTTCTTTATTTCCCCCTTTTTGAGAGGTAATATATAAATGTATGTGAGTACCAGCATGCCAAAACCAGAAGGGAAAGAGACATCTCAAAAGCCTATTCAGGGTCAAAGTTATGAAATGTTGTGCAGTTACCATGGCGACCAACTGAATTGTCCAGCTAATTGCTCAACATAAGCCACTTTTCACCAGAATTGCCATTTATCAGTATGTTTCCAGTACACACCAGATACACACGATATATTAAGAAAAAGTGGTTTTACTACATAACAAATCCACAAAAGCCTTGGCAATTTATCTTCCTAATGTTAAATATATGATAAACTATAAGGTTTATGGTCTAGAAAAATGGTGAAGGGTACGGTGGCTACACCAGGGGTTAGACTCTGCGTAATTGCTCATTGTTCCTTTTTCATGATGCGTTTTACTCTGAAAGCAGATAGCTAAACCCGAAATAAAGTACAATACAAATGAAAGAACATAATTCCGTGTGAAACGCTTGCCATAGTGGAATGAGAATTCTGCTGTGTGACATTTTATGCTGCTAAAAATGGTTTTGGCTTTTCCTTAGAGAACAATTCACACTAAATATCTCCCTTGCTTATTCAGTCCTATCCCTGAATGGTAAGCGGTTAGGCTGAGGAGGAAAGCATTCATCAAAATGTCTAAAAGGTACAGTTTCCCAAGGGAGAAGATAAACAATATGAAAAGGAAAATCAATGACTCTATTTTAATGGCTGTAGAGAAAATGAGAAAAATTCCCTGTTAAAAAATAATTAAATTAACTATAGCGTATTATTAAAACCTTGTTATATACTGGTTAACTGTTTATTTCTGCAAATGGCAGACCTAACATCCAGATCACCCTCCAAGCATATCGTGTATATAACCAGGACACAATGTACACAGTAACAAGTAAACAAGAGTATTAATGGCATATTTTCTCACTGCTGTAATAAGTGATCGTAATGTGGGGCATAGTAGCACAAGCCTTGGGTTAAAAGTATGTGCACTCTATATCTCTCTCTATGTATATATATATATAAAATAAATAAAAAACAACCTTTATTTATCACTCCCTAATGACATCATGTCAAGAAATACTTTGTTACCAAACATTTTTCACAAGATTTCCTACAGTCTGCATACATCATTTTACACACTTGCATAACTGCATAGATATATATGCGCTTATAAAGGCATCTGTACATTCATTCACTACACGGTATTCGTGATGATTCTAGAATCGCGGAAAAGTCAAATTTTATAGATCTCAACCTGTTTTTTTGTTTCCATCTGCTATCATGTGGCTGAGATTTGCATAATGAATCAGAACACAGAGAAGTTAAAAATATGTCTTCACACTGGAGCTGACACGATCTGAATGTTGAGATGATAAAAAATGGGCTTTTGTCCCAAGCTGTCAACCTGCCCAGTGCCCACACACATCTTTCTTTCTCTCCCTATCTCATATATTTTACTCTTGCCTTTTTTTACTCATCCATCAGCTTCTCAACTATTGATGCAAAATCGAATCTATCTATCTATCTATCTATCTATCTATATCTTTTCTTTCGTCTCGCTCTTGTTTTTCTCATGATAAATCACAAAACAACAGAACAGCAGCCTAGAAAATGGGAACTGCCCCCGAGAACTGCCCCCCCCCATCATGACCCAATGTACTGATACAAACAAACTATCCCTTTTCCTCCAAAAAAATCTCATCTTTTATTCATAAACATAGGAAAGAATATTGTGTAGACTAGAGGTTTTTAACCCTGTGTAAAGCAAAGATGAAGTCATTAGCTGTTGGAAGATGTCTTTAAGACAAACGAGTTTAACCTAAATACCTGCACACCATGCAGGTGTATATTATACTTCCTAGATTCATGTGCTAACACAAATACAAATGCAGCAGAGCACAGAAGATGTGGTGGATGAGTGACGTACTGTATTGTTTATACCACAGTAAGGTTATAATTGATGGAATAACTTCATAATCTAAGGGAGGTAGTGTACAAGGACACCTGACCGATCTATACCGTCTTCACTTGACACTGTAACTGTAATAGCTGATGTAAACAAATGCAGGTGACGTTTCTTCGATTATCACCTAATCGTGATAAAAGAGAACATGATCTTTATCTGAGAAACACTGGTGTTGTTGATGAATTCCCTTAAAATCCTAAAGAGTTAAGAGAGGAAATATCGCTTCTGGTGGCAATATAGGGCTTGAGGTGCCCCACGTTCGGAGAATGCAGATAGGGGACACTTTAGGACATTTCTGAAGACGACGAGAGGTTACATGCTTAATGATGACCTACCTTGACATATTTTCCCTCTGCGGTCTATGAGCTTTCTCCAGACCGAGTTTGGTGAAAATTCCAACAAGGACCATGACAGCTACTACTCCACATATGATATAGACAATCAGGTTAGCTTTATCCCTATTGGGATCAAGCAGAGGATCATCAATCTTTGGGGGAGTCTTTCCAGGAGCTAGCCAGTTCGGTCTGTCGTAGTTAGTGCATATACTCTGGTCCAGTTTGGCTTGTTTGAACTTACAGCAGTATCTGAAGCCACAAGTACCACAGCAGTAGAGAAATTCCCCGGAGCTGCAATTAAAGGGAGGGTCCCATTGCCCCATAACATCAAAATATCCTCTGCAACCCTCAGCAGTCTGAGGGGGCTCCGACGACCCTAAATCTCCATGGTTTGAAAGGTTTACATCGGATACCACCACAGTGCTTCCAAAGTGCTGACCACCTTTGCCCTGCGCCCAACAGAGCAAAGTAAAGAGATCTACTAAGAAGTAATAAAGAATCGCCTTAAAACCTTTCATGATAAGTAACTATCTTCCCTTACAGTGATGTGGAAGATCCAAAGTTGTAGGAGACAACCATGAGGAGAACACAGAGGACCTTAGCCCATCAATCAAGGTCCATCGTCATCAATAGTACAACTGGGCATTGCAGTCCTCACCTTGATGGGAGGTGTGATAATAATAACCCTCTTCTTCCCCACAGTTCTCTGTTTGCGGCGATCTCTCTGCGTCTGTATTCAGCTCTTGCTATTCAGCACTTGTGGAATCGAGGAAAGCAGAGGGGAATCTGGATTGTTTAGAGTAGTGTAAAGAGAGAGAAAAAGAGAGAGAGGGAGGTGGAGGGGGTAGGCAAGAAGAGGAGGAGGGAGAGGGAGGGATGAGGGAGGGGTGGCAATGGGTCATGAGTATTTGAGGGAGTGATTCCAACAGATGAAGGGGGGGGTGTGATTTAACCTTACAAACGCTAGGGGATTTTGTGCATAGCTTTCTGACACTTAAAAGGTTAAATGTGAATCAAGTGAGCAGTAAGGATTCCCATCCTTCCCCTTGTATATGACGCTGTGCACTCTCAGTAGCCAAAAACAACATCAAGCACTCTCATAATCCAAAAGTTTCCCCGTTTCTTATCGAGGAACTAAATTACACGGATCTTCATTGCAGGAAGAAAGCAAATGTATATCTGTGTAAATCGTTTTAGATATAATCTAATCCACAACACATACAAACAAATGAACTCGCACGCAAGTGTTTTTCCAATGCATTTCCATACCTCCTGCATGAATGGCATGTTAAATACTATTTAATCAGCCTCTTCATATACCAGTATATATATATAGCACATATCTGTCTGTAGGTGTGTTCCATATATAGAAATAGCATATACATCGCAGTGCAATTACTATCTATTCTGACCTCACAACACATGTGCTTCCATAATAGTGTCCAAAGAGGGATTTCAATGACAGGGTTTAAAAGTAATGCAGCGCCACTGGTTAAGATTCACCGTGAGCAAAACAGTCAGGTTAGGAGTGGATACGACTTTCTTTGGAGTATTTTTATGTAGTAGGGGGCTAAGCAATGTATTGCAATATTGTGTGGCTGAATCCTGAATATCTATACACGAGATACGTGTTTTCAATAGTATGTATTCAATTTGCAGTATGTGTTTACTGGGAATGCACTGATTCCCTCCTTCGTTGTGCATAGATAGATAGAAAGATAGGTATATATAGATATAGATAGATAGATAGATAGATAGATAGATAGATGGATAGATACATAGATAGATAGATAGATAGATAGATAAATATACCGACACCATTAAGAGGCTGATTCAATTATAACGCAGGGGCTGTGATAATACATTTACCAAAGTAAGAAACCTTTGGTTTATGAGCATATTCTGAGCTTGTGTTGGACACCATGAGTTTACAATTATATATATATAGTAGGACAGGAGCCCTTGCTGTTCATTCCGTACATATTTAACATTTATTTAGCATTATGAGTGGATGTAAATCACTGCAATTGATCCACTGAAAATGACAAGGTTAAATCACGTACCCCTACAGCTAATGGAGGATCTCCTTCCAATACTCATGACCCATTTCCATCCTTCCACTACCACTACTCCTTCCTGCTCTTCTTTCCTACCCCGTCTCTTCTCCCTCTCCCTTTCTTCTTTCTCTTGCTTTGTACCACTCTAAATAATCCACACGCCTTTCTGCTCTCCTTGATTCCACAAGGGCTGAAAGGCACACGGAGTAAAAAAAAAAGCTGCAGGAAGAGAAAGTGTGGGGCAGAAGAGGGTTCATCATTACACCTCCCATTTAGGTGAGGACAACACTTACCAGCCGCAGTGTTTTGTATCTGCGTGAAGCTCTTGGCGTTTTGTGTCTGTATGCAGTTCTTTCAGCACCATGGAGAGAGAGAGAACAATAGACAAAGAACAGTGGCCATGGAAAAGGTGCCAATGGCTTATGAGTCTTTGAAGGAATGTAATGAAAGACAAAGGGTTGATTCCACCCTGTGTATGTATGCAACGCGTGAACTTTCCAACTCAAAGGAATACGTCTGAACCAAGTGAGCAGTGAGAGGTTCTAGCCTTTCTGCTTTATGTGAGGATGCATACTCACATAAGACAAACACATGCTCAAGACATATGAAACATTTCTCGATTTACTAATACCTATGGAAATATGCATTAACATTGTATGATATAACTTTTTTAGTGATATGTTAATGATTACCTTAGTAGCGCCGTTAAAAACTGTGCTTAACTTAGCCTGGCTTAGTAAGAAAGGGGTTACTCAAGTTTTTAGGGAAAGACATGTTTTTTACCTCTATAGCACATGTCTACGATAAGTAAAATTATATAGATAGATAGATAGATAGATACATATATAGTAAATGTGTAAGCTTGCAAGCAGGATACTTACCTAATATATCAGTTCATCTTATTCAGTTCTAATTTTGCCTTACCTTTCTAAATGTATGTTTTATTGGCCGTATTAGCTAGTATATATATATATATATATATATATATATATATATAACATTGAAAAAAATGTGCAGGTTCCAGTATCAAATTGGATCAGGTGTGTGATTTAGCGACCATCTGAAAACGGGAAATGGTTTGAAGATGCTATGGGTAGAGAGTGAGGGACAAGCAAACTCCAGTGAGGACAAAAATATCTCACAGATACATGTGATTCACCAGCGAATGTTTCATCATTTCTAAATATATCATGAAGAATGGTGGAAAATCTGTTCAAGGAAAAGCTGGGGGCTGGGGGATATCTTCTATTTATCTTAAGTGTTATAAAAAATGGACAATCTGTGTTTTTTCCTTTTTTTCAGATGTCACAAAACTCAAGCTGTGCTGTTTGTATACTCGTCAAAAAACACCTTGTGATTGTGACACATCCTCCCTATATATATGTACAGTAAGGATAGGTAAATAAGCTAGGACATTTTATGATATGGATTAAGGGTGGCAATTTGCCAAATTTCACCCTGTTCTGGAGTAGAACTCCCATTGCTTTCAGACATCTGGCTGATAAAATAATAGTATGATGATAACTTTTGATTAGTTATTAAACTATACCTGAACGTGATGGTCACCTCTAAACAATCAAAACTTCCTGGTACCCTGGGTAGCTGCCATACTGTTTCACTTTTGTGGGCAGTGGGGATCATGGGTCAGACGGGGAGACTATATGATCTTTGCTGACCAGCTCACGAAGCTGTAAAATCATCGGAGGTCTTTGCTACTGTGTATGCGACTTCCCTTCCAGCTCCTCTCGATCCACTGCAGGTATGGTGGGTGAGTGACCGAGCCTCATGACCTATCCACTCCTGGTGGCGGCGGTGCCTGCTTATGGTGCCAGCCCCTACCAGTCTCTTTTCCCAACTTACACACCTGAAATGTTGGGGGTATGTGGTAGCTGCTGCAGAACATCTTGAGACACGCACCTGAAAGTATCTTTTTTTAGACTGATGAAGGTGAACCTGCATGAGAATATAGATGGATAGAGAGACAGACAGACAGATATGGAATTAGTGAGTTGTGGGAGAGTTGCTTGAGATGAAAAGTGTTAGCTCATTGCATTGGCATAAGAAAGGCCAGTGAGTTTCTCTTACATAAAGGACCGGACTGGGGCAGAAAAGCAAATATTGTGGTCTAAGGCCAGAAGCCACTAAATGATGTTCTTGTGGCCACCAGCTGGATACGTCTGGCCACATGCTATGCCCTTACACTCTAGCAGCACATAGCTGCTCATATTGAGCCTGCGGCCGCACACTAAATGGGGAAAGCATTGGCTAGCTTGACCATCTACCCACTGGCCATTTGCCCGGCATGCTAGATGGTCATTCTGGGCCTGGTTAATATAAATTATTAGTTCCACCACACCTCACATACTTACATACCCAGAAACCTGGCAGGAATGCTCCACTGGATGCCTCCCCCTTTTGCTGCGTATCGAGATGGAAGAGTAGTAGACCCGGGCAGGACGGGACTGAAATAGCCACAACTGGGCAGGGTGAGGGCAGCAAGTGGACAATGCTAGACAACACTAGAGATCAATGGCTGACCCATAGGCCCACTAATCAAATGTGATACTCTGATCCTGCAGTGCAAACCAAGGTATGCATACAATTTCCCAGGTATGCCTGCAATTTCAACTAGTGAATAAACCCTAAAGATATCACTCTCATATCACAGTAAAGTGCACCCCCTAATTGAATGGGTACATATAGTACAGTTTAGGATTAAATAGTGCCACAGAATGACCCCTCACCAACTGTGTAACCGATTGGGGTGATGAATCACAGAATTGGCAAAAAGGTTTCTAATGGGGGGAGTTAATATCCTGTTGGATGCAGGTGATGGAGGTTTTACCTAAAAAAATTATTCTGACAAACCACTTGAAAAGTGGTCTTGTCACTATAGCAACCAATGGATTGGTAAAACTACAAGGAATATTTCATTAGTTGCTATGGAGATAAGACCCTTTTTACACAACATGGCATATTATAGATAACAAATATTTGAAAAGTGAAACATTGATTTTAAGGAAATATAGAAGTATAGACAGAAAATTACATAGAAAGAAGAAAATTAGTGGTTCAAGAGCAAGGGTTAAGTCTACAGCTCTTCCGTAACACTGACTGCCAAGATGTTCATCCAGAAATAAGCGCACTTCTTAAGGAGGGTAGTTTCTAAGGGAGGATAAATTGAGCAGTTGCTTTGAGGACCAGCTGCTCCATTGACCAAAGCTTTCCCTGTGATCATGAGTTTGTACTCTATGAAATTACCAGCTACCGAATATGAGCCTTTTGTTCACAATACAACCTAGTTTCCCCAAACGTATCTCCTTAACGTATAAAGCAAACTGCGGAATTAACTAGGAGCAGCAAATGTGCATCCTGCTTCAATTGTCATTTAATATAAAACATGGCGCTGTGTTCTCAGCTTGCCCCCCTTGCCATTTCTTCCCTGCTTCCCTCTTTCCACTGCCGCATTAGACAGAGGTTAGACAGGGCAGGCGTCTGCTTTGAATATCACTAACCCCTCTTCAATCCTGTCAATGGAGGGAGGGTTACAGAGGTCAGGAGGACAGGGACAGCAGCCTGAAGAAGGAGGGAGGAACAGACAGAGGAGCTCCAAGGACTCTAGTAAAGGCGGTTAGAATTAACTCAGTGAGAGCCAGAGTATCATGCATTGTAAGATTATGGCTTTGGAGTAATTCAGCTATTATTATTATTATTAGTTTTTTAATAATACGGTGCCAACGTATTCCGCAGTGTTGTACAATGGATTAAACAGACAATAACAAAAACAGAGACCGAAAGAGTTATCTCATACTCTGTCCTGTTTTCCACATTATATCTAGGATAATATACAATATTATCATATTTTTGGAGGGGGTACCATTTAAGACTTTGCCTTGATGGACTAATAGCCTATAAATACCCCCTTGTTGAATACTTATAGGATTTGCAACCTTAGGTCTTTCCCAGGGTAGTTTCCTAGCAAAGACTCTACCATGCGTCCTCTGAAGGATGTTCTGTGAAGGGCAAGAATACTATAGAGTCTGTACCAGGTAGACACAGACTTCCATAGTGCCAATGGACCAGCAACAGGGGAGATCTGTGATCTACCCAACCAGCCACCTGAGCAAGGAGCACACCAGGGAGACAATTGCCCAGTACGGTGATCTGCCCCAGATTTTGTGACAGAAGGGCTGCACCATCAAACATCATGCCTTGGCCTAGGCTGAATGTAAACATGTAAGAGATCCATTAGTAGAATGTGAAAAAAATACAATGTGTTTACTCCCCAAATATTGTGACATAAAAGTAGCATATTAAGAATGTGTCAACCGTCAACCAAGGGATCATTCCCATGGGATGATCTTCCAGGGTATAAATGATTATGCATTGTGGTGTAAATCAAATTTTTAACACAAAAGGAAATCAAAGAAGACGGGTTGTTTCAAAACATTAGCAATTTCTCATCGGATGAACCTATTGGGAGTTATATCTAAAAAGCACTTCTGATTTAATGTTGTGAACGTGTTGCAACTGTTACTGCAGGTTCCTTCACTTTTGCCACCAAAAGAACTTTTTAAACACAGTCTCCATTGTTACATAGTTTGTAGTAGCCTATTCAGACATTGCATGAAAGAAAGCTGACCTGACCCCTCTTCCTGATATAATAATGCGGGTCAATATATGAAGGGTCAATCGTGCAGAACTTACTCAATAAAAAGAGTTGAATATATTGTTGTTATTACTTATATTGATATTTGTTAATATTATTACTACTGTTATTAATACAGCCTGTGCAGTTCCAGCTTGTTTTAATTGTTACAAGTTCCCAATTTTTGGAAGTTTCTAGAATCATATTAAAAATAATGACAGAAATTAAATAAAAGTACGTTTTTTTCTCACAAATATAGAATTTAAATAATTTATTTGGGATATATAGTTCATCATGTGCTATCTCTAGCTGCCACCTGCTCAAGCACATGTAATTTGGATAGCTATAGATAAAAAGTATATTGCAACAAATGTGTAAAATAAATGTACCACAAGTTATTTCACAGTAGGCATCTTCTGAAAAAGTATGTATTCTTTTGGAAGATACCCCGGGCAAACATAGTGAAGAGGGGGAAGGAATTACGTTGTCTCACAAGTCTAAGTAGGCTAATGAAATTCATTACATGGAACTTTTTTTTATTTATCACGAGTACTTTGATTAAAGAAAGATGTCAGCAGCTGCAGTGGTGTGCTTCAATCCTTATACAATTTTTATTGTTAAAAACAGATAAACAAACCAAAGCAATTGTAGACAATTTTGTAAGTAATGTGTCTGATGATGAAATAATGTGCCACGTTTGATGACCCATCCACCTGGTTCTCTAGCATTATTGAGCAATCAGGTAAATCCTACATTTTGTGCATAGTAATAGTTAATCTAGAAGGCTGTCAAAATACATGTGTTGAACACTAATAATCAGATTCCATCTAGTATCTCTTCCTTCTCACTTGTTATCTGTTGATTGCCTTCGGGAAGTAGCTTGTTTCCTGCACTGGCTTATTGGCATCAAAACCTACGTGAAGAGAAACATCAAAAAATGCCATTTAGAAGTTCATAGTTCACATCAATGAAACAGATGTAGAGTCTGTAATATTGGTTGCAGACCCTAAACTATCCAGAACTGTTTGATAGCAGAATACATGCATTTGGATAAATTATTAGGGTAAGGCAAGTATTGCAATGGCCCCATAAAATAACTGTATGACCCACATGAGATTTAGCAGATTTTAATGGATCATAAATTAAATTATGACTCTGTGTGTGTGTCAGTGCACATTTTAGCAAGAATTAGGAGTTTCTTGACATCATTGTGGGAGACACAGAGGCATTCTGCGCTGTCATATCTCATCAAACACATTTTGATACAGCATTTACCGTGAAAGAGATAAATGGTTAGAACAGATCCTGTGTACCAGTGTATCGTGTTCCATTTGCCGTAGCTGAATGTAACCTTTATGCTCACTGTAGTATAAAACAAATGACTTCTGCTTTTCTCTTGTTAACAATGGTTTATCCTTGTTAGTGTAACTAACAATGCTTCTAGTAGTATTGAACATGTGTCTACTACAACTGTCTTGCTGTAAGTACTAGTGAACATGGTAATCCCCTGAAGCAATAAATGTTCAATTATTTAAAGGGTGAGTCCCCTGAAGCCACACATGTTCAAATATTTAACTGAAAAGTTACAAGATAATTTGAAAAAAAAAAAATGTTTTCCCTATGGCTCCTTAAAAAAATGCCAGGTAGCCTTATTAACCATTAAGAAAATGTACACTCCAGGAGTTCACTCTCCTTCTCGTTTTCCTTCTTTCTGTTTCACTTGAACTCCCTCACTCTTCTGAGAGTTAGAATGAAGCTTTCAGACTAGAAACACACACAAAGAATTAATATGGAAAATAAGGGGTTTACTAACAAAAGCTGGAGTTTTCATTTTTGGGTTTGCTTACTGAATTCATTATGCATGATGAACAGCCAACCCCCAGAGAGCCTTGGAAGAAGGGCTAAGGATGTCCTTTAAAATGTATACTTCAATGGGCAATGAGTCTTTTAAGAAAAGATGAGTCTTTTAAGCTTTATACAATGCTAACTAATTTTCTTGCTGCAAACGTTCACTGGAGTTTCCCTTGATAATGGACAGTGAAGCCTTTTTTTTTACTAATACATTATGACGGGACATTCTTGGCACACTTCTGCTACAAGAGGAGCTTGGCTGGCCCCGTAGAATACATAGTTTAATCAGAGGGATTTCTGCAAAATCTCCTCAGCTATTAAATTATGTATTATGCTCAGTCGTTCTAACTTGGAAAAGCCTGTTGGTGTTGGCCCTTCATAATGAAGTGGTGTGAGGGATAAAACCACAACTTTCCTTCCTACTCTCCCTTAAGTGAAAATACCCTTTTGAGTTTAAACTGCAAGGTTCCTACCAGCTATCACTTTAGTGAATAGACTCCAAAAAAGTGTAAATAAAGTAAAAAAGAAAACATTAAAAAACAGAAATGTATACAGACACATACCTTACAATACTCAAATGCACTCTCACACATACTCTAAACCAGAGTCCAGCAGGTAGATAAACACTGACACTATAAAAGGTATAAAGGTAAGGGGCTAATGTGAACACAGACACAAATGCAAAGGAATGTAGAGACAAACTAGTCTAGTTGATTGCACTGCTGGGTTTTAACAAACATATAAAACAGCTGGAAGATGTTTCATCTTCTTGGAGCAATATTTTTTTTCACCTCACATAATATAATGTATGTTTTTGGGTTTTTTTCTTTTAGGATCTCAGATTAATGCTGTATATACATGATATCATGCCCAAGTATCGGCAACGTGCTAGGCAGCCTGACTGCCCAATCGTTATATGAATACACCATTTCTGCTTACTGGTTAGACTTTCTCAATGTCTCTGGTCCTACTACTTCATGTTCTAACTGATGGATTACTGGATTATTTGCATAGAAACTTCTTTGAATAATTGTCACCATGTAAGAATTCAATTTGTTCCCTTTCAGTAACTTCACATTTATTGGGTTTGTTTGAACCTGGTGACATTTGCTCACATATCCTCAAGTGTTTTTTAAAGGCTTGATCCCCTTCAACATGATATTGATGCACATTCAAGATGTTTAAGACACAAAATGAGCAATACAAATCTATATAATGTGATTCACAGGCCATTATCTCAGATATTTTTAAACCACTGGGAACAATTTTAATGTTTCAAATAATGTTCTCTCTCAATCAATCCTCACCATACTGTTGCTTTCCTCCCTTATTTAACAAAATCCCATAGGTGTTCATTAAAGAAGATAAATCATTGTTATGAAGTGAGGTATATAAATCATTTAGATAAACATTAAAGATTTTGCTTTGAAATGTAGTTACTTATTTTATTTTTGCTGGTGTATTAAACAATTATGTTCGACAACTGGACTGGAGGAAAGATATATATATATATATATATTATTTGTAATACAATGTGGTGTAGCCATGTATAAATTGATTGTCCATGAGCACCAATTAATGTTTTTTTAGTTTAGGATAATGAATGGTGAGCAATATAATGGATTAAAACAATCTCCCTGTCAATATTCTGACCGGGGCCTAGGGAGGTCAGACAAGAGGCACAGCAGTCCCTCTGCTATAAAACCATGCGGCATATTGGCCTCACTGCTCTTATCTCCACAGCCAGCTCATTTACACACAGAATATGACCATACCTGGGAACTTTATGGCTCCGGCTACCCCCAGAGCCCCCCTTGCTGGATGTGGTCCCACAAGCCACTATTTAAGGGGGGAATGGGCAGGGAGTGTGGCATGTCTGTGACCCAGAGTTTTCTGGTGGTGACCCAGAGACCAGACCGAAACCTGGAAAGTTCCCAGGTATGGATATGACATCATATTGCGTCATTCAGCAGTAAGCATAGAGGCAGTGGACAGGTGGCTGGTGTCAGCCCTACGTACAAATTCTAGAAATGGGAAAATTAGTGCTTTTATATATTTAGTAATACAATTCAAAAATATACATATTAGTAAACCATTTCATTAGTCTGTCACTTGAAGCACCATCTATTCTTTATGCTCATAGTGTTTACAAGACAATTCCTCCTCATCATGTTATTTCTTCTCCTTTGATATATAATTGCCCTTTGTTGGACAGCTGATTTGTTTTAGTGTGCTTTGTAGGATGGGAAAGGAGAATTGGAGGTAACATTATGGCAAAGAATTACATGATAGACATGCTTCAATAAATATAATTATCTTGCCTGCTCTACAACTTCACTTTTTTACAGATCGGAAAACCAAACTTAAACAAAAAATACTACTTAAGAATATGCTTAAATGCATATCATTAACACATGCATGTTTGATGACTAGTTCACTTTATAGAGATATCAGAAGAATGTATTAAGTCGCATCATGACAGGAGCAGGGTTCATGCATTAGAATGGCGGTATAAAACTTTAATAACTTCAATATAAATAAGTAATGCAAGTATATCATACAATATATAAGATGCTTATCTTGAACTATCGAGCTGCTAGGTAAATGTTACTTCAATAAGAAAATTTTCAATGTGGCTCTTTACAAACCATAAGATGAGAAGGAAGTGCTTGAGCTCATTTACATACAATATACCTCCAGACAGTAGCTATAAAATTGTGCTGAATTTGGAAAATATCAATATACGCACAATTATGAACTTTTATTATTATTTTATTATTATTATACTTTTTTTTTTTTAGAGTTTCTGCCACTGAACCAACCACTGAACGCAACTTCATTGAGATCAAATAGTCTCTTATTTTAAACCTATTATCCTTAAAACACCATCTACTACTATAGGTTATATGGGGCAGGAACCTCATTATCAATATATCTGTCGATTTCTATTCATATAGAATATAAACTGCTAAATATATCTGTTAGTGCTTAATAAATAAAAATATACATACCTATACCAGTAAAAAAAAAAATCCCAAATTATAGGTTGTTTTAATTAATTAATGAAATCAAAACCCAAAGGTGATATTTCTTCTTAAAGTCCTTGAACGCCTTGACATGCATGCATGTGATTTGCAAGATAAATTTGCTTTTTTTAATGTAAGGCTTTGACGGATACAGGGTCAGGAGTTTAAGGCTAAAGCAAAACGTATCTGTCCATTCATACCATCCTTTTGTGCAATTTACATAATTATAATAATAGGAATTTAGAAATACTACTCCGTAGCGGGGGGAAAAAAATATTTTTTTCTACCTTTCTCTCCTGTTGCAAGAAAATGTTCATTTTTTATCCTCCTTATTTTGCCGGAGTAAAGGAGTATCATTACATAGGATGCCAAAGGGAAAAATACCATCTAGCTTCATTAGCATTCCAAGTTTAAATTAGGTCCACTAGGCTCTATTTTAATGATATTTTAGATGAGAAACAATTTTTTTCTACAGACCGCCTTGGTGATTTCTCCTGATCTACTCCACTGTGGATTGTACTTTACTCACGCCAACCATCATATGTGAATATTATCTTATTCCTGCATGGTTATGCATTTTTTTCTAAATTATAGTCTTGTGCAATACGTTTTAGTACAGTTATCCTGACATCGACAGAATGTTTGGCATATTCTCTAGGCGTTGTGCTGTTAAACATTTGCCCAAGACAATGTTTTTCCAGAAAAAAATCTTTGCTTGCTGTTTCTTGTGATACCAGCAACATTATAGAGCAAACGTGAGTGAACAAAAAGAATTGTAATAGTTTATATTACTGGGTTTAGAAGATGAATATATTTAGGGGTGAAGTGAGGGGTAAATGCTCTCATAATATTTTGAAAACAAATACAATACTGTGCAGATATGTGCTGGTGTTCCGAGAAAGGTATATAATGGTAAGTATACATAATAATATATAGGTGCTGTCTGGTTTATGGGTTTGCTATTGCAAAGTAGTCCATGTAAATGTTAAGGGGCAATTGCCCTCAAAAATCTTATCTCTGGTGAGTCCTATATGATATACTCAGTGCCACCTTAAATATTATTGGGACCATTAAGCATTTGCTTGCCTACTCCTTGGTATACAATCACATCCTCCCCCCAACACCAAAGAGGAGTCAGCGTGGTCTTCCCTCCTCCTACATGCGCAGGCAGGGGAGGAGCACAATACTATGCAGATTACATAGCAAATGAATGGTGTCGGTCCGGCGAGTGACCTGAAATAGAGTGCGAATAGTGATCAGGGTCAGCTTTAGGTGTTCAGACACAGGGCCGGCCCAAGGCATAATGCCGCCTTCCTGTACCATATTTGCCCTAGACAGCCCATCTGTGGTATCTGTGCCCCAAACAGCCTCCGTGTGCCATTCTTGCCCCAAACAGCCTGCCTGTGTCATCTGTGTGCCAAACAGCCTGCTTGTGTCATGTTTGCCCCCACTTACACATCCATTCTATTACATGCAAGCTTATTTACAGATATTCACACATTTACAGATACTCATTCATTCACTCATTCACAGATGCTCATTACACATATTCATTCACTGATATTCATTTATTCATTCACTCATTCACAGATACTCCTAAATACACCCTCCTCCACACCCTTACCTCACCCGATTTCTCTGTGGCAGTCTCCCACTTCTGCAGGGGCCCTCCGCTAACTTCTGCATTGCTCAAACACTGTGCGAACAACTTCTCTTTCCACCTAGAGGAACCAGTAACTCAGCATTGTCACGTGAAGTAACACGACCCTGTTGCATTTCTGCTTCCCCTGGGCAGTATATGAGAGCAATACAGAGGTAAGCTGTCCCTATGTTACATCTAAACCTATGGCACTGTAGTTTTAGATTATGACCTCTTGTTCTAACATTTCTCCTCCTTTGAAATAAACTTTTCTCCCATACTTTGTTAAATCCCTTTATGTATCTCCCATCTCTCTTCTTTCCTCCAAGCTATACTATGTACAAATGTGATTCCAATGGATACTTTTAGCAGTGGGGGTTTTTGACATTTACTAACAGCTGGATTCCTACAATCACGAACTGTGAGCTGAATTAGATTAGTTCCTAACAGTTCCATGCAGTATGCCCTATTGATGTATTGGAACTGGGAAGAAGTAAGTAGATTTGCCAATATTTTAAATCGGGATTTGCTTTATTACCTGATGAAAGCAATCAAATTAGCAGATAAAATCCATTCTACATTGGATTAACATTTCAATCACTGTGTCATACCTATGGGCAGAATAAACATTGCAAATGCTAGTTTTGCAGATCTATGTGATAATGGCTAAATTAGCACACAGAGGTAACTTGATTATTGACTACCCTGCTGAAAGATATTAACTATCTAGCCTTCATTTCAGACTAAATGTTCACCCAAAATATGTGTTCTGATCTATAGTAACTGAAAGTGCAATTTTACACTATAAAAATATATTTTAAATTCTCTCAGACCAAAGGCAAACTGACATAAAGTCCCTGGAACAATGGCTGGGTTGTTTGTAGGCATTTCAGTTTCATGTTTGTATCATTTAAGGGACAATTTTTACAGTAGACCCCCATTTAGACCAATTCTCTCCCACTCCCAATGTACTTTCTGTTCATGCCTTTTTATGTCCGTGGGAAGCGTTACCTGGGGAAATAGTAAATCCAGATACTGAATGACTTTATGAGTACAGTGGATAGATTTTGACAATCTATTTTCTAAATGTATAAACAAAATAAAATAAACCGTGGCTAAAGCAGATATACATCTGTGGTACCTGCTGGCATAAAAGGCTTTTATCCCTCCCTATATTTTGGTGCAATACTTGGCACTCGTCAATGGACAATGCAAATGGTTGAACTTGGTGGTCTTAAGGCAAGAGACACCTCAATAATTAATATAATTATGTGAGACTTAAAATCTACCATATGGTTAAACCCCAGCAGTAAGAGTATTATCTGAAGCAGGGCCATTCTGTGGGTTAGGTATCTGACTGGGTTAAGGCTTTACCAAGATTTTGTATGCGGCTTTGGGGCCCAGTATTTATTTAACTTAAAAGAATCATGTATTTTACTTACACAATTACACTTATAAAGCAATTTCACATTGTTTCTATACCCCAGTTACTTTAAAACACTATATATTACTCAAATACTCCTTGAAGGATATCTTAGGGATATTAGGCTAGCAAAGAATGACAAAGGGAGGTATGGTGACACATTGTGTCTCCACACCTATTTTCACTGAAACATATTTTCAGATGGAAAATGAGCAGATTGCGTAATTTCATTAGTTGATTTACTACTTACTTCAGCTGTGAGAGGTTTTTTCTCGGTAAGGTAATCCCCATTTGCGTCAGTAAATAAATTCAATTCTACTCAAAGAATTGAAAACCACGCGGAATGACTCAGTTTGAAATCGCTCCACACAAAGTGTGTCAAAACTCTAATGCCATTGCCGATATTGCCTTTACAATACACAGGCTGCCATTACGATAGTGGGTTTTGAAAAAGAAGAGCATTTTGTCGTTACTTTTGGTATTACCCAATTGTGTATAGCAGAAAAGAATTTCAGAGAATACAATGCTTGCTCCCAAAATATTATACAATATGTATGTCTGATCTTTATACCTACCTGCCACAAAAGTGACTCTGTGCAAGCTTTACTATACTTTCCAGACTGGAAAAAAAAAATCATCAAGGCGGACTACGTATCTCATATGTTTATTGTACCTGTGGGTGGAAGGGAGTCCATTTGTCCTAGATCCCTTTTTTATATCTTAATTATAATATCATAATATCATCATGCTGATGTCGGTAAGTTGTTTTCATATAATAAAACTAACCAATGAGGCAGCACACATTAAAATGTATCTGTCTCCTAATAATGTAAAAATATGTAAAAAAGGAGAAAAAGTAGGACATTTCTAGCTAATAAATGAAAATTACAGATATTGGTTCTAATGTGCAAAGACCTTAATTTGCCTATTTTCTTTCACATCCTTACCTTACTTCCATATCCATGGTAACGTCCATTTAGTGCTACAGAAATATGCTCCTATTTGGTGCTTTCTGTCCCACTTACCTCTATTGATATCCCAAAATTGCTGGGTTTGATTGTATCACAGTGTTCCACAGCACGGAAACTGATAATAATTTGCAGAAAATTATGTTTATAAATGAAATTATATTTTTCCTCTACTCATTTACATCAACAGCAATGATTATGTCATGTTGAGTATTTTCACTCAACTGCAAGTGCATGCGAGTTGGAAAAAAATTCAAGTTTGCAGCAGTTTGTCGCTAGTTGGACAAACTTCACTAAACCCAACTCAATTTGTCACATGCAACAAAGCACTCTTGACAATTTTGCCTGCAAAGTATGCAAGTTAAAAAAAGAATGTCCCTGCCAGTGCAAAGCCTATTAGACATATTATGTCCTTATGGTCATATACCACAAAATCCTTAAGATGTAAAAGTATGTAATAAGGTTGTTAACTAGTTAAACTTTAAGTGCCATTTAATACTGTTTTTGTCTTTAATGAAAGAAAAAAGACATAATACGCAATACGCTTTCCAAGGCATCCATAATTGCATTGACTCCCATGAAGTTAAAAAAAAAGGTCCTTTTAAAAACAAGCCAGCTTTGCTCAAAAGGGAGAAGAAATCCTTTGAATCCCGGAGCAGCCTCAATAAACCATGGATCAACAACATTTAAATGACTGTACGTAAACTGCATACAAAAGATGGAGAAACTAGCTGAGCCAACAATAGACAGAAGTGCTCTGTCCCCTAGGGAATCCCTGCTTGGAGGAGTCTTAAAACTTACACTATAGCAGAGGAAGAACCTTTATCAGAAAATCTAACAAATGCCACCCATAAAAAGGCACCCACAGCCCCAGACATGCATAAAAAAGTGATACTAGCACAATAAGAACCGACTCAAGAGACTCTCAAATATTACCTCACTTGTGCCCCTAAAGAGGACAAAACCACCATCAGCATAACAGAGTAATCTCTCCCACAAAGGGCAGTCTAGAACCAAACCGCAAGGCAAATTTCCTCTACAATATGGTGGTGTGTGCTCTTGGCTGAGCTTTTTTGCATAAGTCTGTTTTCCTTTGGGAACCTCTTGGGCTTCTATGTGACTGTAAAGGTGAGTCCAGCTAAGGACCTCCTTTCTAACTGTAAAGGAGGTGCCGATTGTATCTTATTGATGTAACTCAGAAAGTCACAGCTATATCTATGATTACAACCTTCTGGCTAAGAGTGCGTATAGTCAATGTGTATGTATGTGTTCAATAATTCTATACTCATTTTTCATGTTAATTTTCTTCTTTGCATTAAAAACTCATCGAGTTTGGTGGGGGGGGGGGGTGAGTCAGCCTTTTATCCGCCAACGTACTGCTTCTTTTGGTAAGGAGCAACATTTGGCAGGATAGGGAAGGTGCTGAACCCATGGTGCGTGCCGTGGTTCTTGCCTTTTGTGGAAGTACTCCAAGAGCCCACGGATCTGCGGAGAAAGAGAAGTATTTACACAAAAGGGCAGAGCCATGCTGCGCACCACGTGGTCAGTCTCTCCCCCATTCCTCCAACCATTGATGAGGTTGTCCCTGTGGTGCACACTAAGGTTCTGTCCTGTGGTAGAAGCACTTCAGGAAGCCGGGTTAACCGAACAGATAGCAGGGAGATGTGGAATAAGAAGACAGGAGAAAAGGAACAGAGACAAGACAATAACGACAACCTGGTCTCCCCTCTGACAGCTGGGGCCAGGGAATCACTGTGATGTGGCAAGGATTTGCGGGGTCTGTAGAAACCTTGATGAGGTCTGTTGCCACAATAACACAATTTGCGATAAGTCAGTGTGCCTGCATGTATACTGTATCCCTATGACAGAGCTGTCACAGGGCTGCACACAACAATCCCTGTAGGATTACACTGACTTCTATAGAGGAGAACCTCACTGGGAAACCCTCTGTTGTATACGGGAACCGCCTGAGTGTTGTGCAGTAGAACCCTAAGAGGTGAGGTCCTCCCGAGACATCAAAGGCATTCAAACAGAGAACATAACAAATTGAGATTCTAAAACATGAAAAATGTGCTTATGTTGTGCAAAAAAAAGCAACCAAACTGTTTGACTGCAAAAAACAAATTGAACACATTGCCCTTTTCCACAAGAGAATGCTTTTAATAGGACATCTCAATAAAATTCACATATAATAAAAACTGGACAAGGCTAATTTTTTATTACGAGTATCACATTCAAATGAATTTTAAAAAATATTGTATTCTCTTAAAATCGTTCCAGTTGTTTGATAATATTTTTGGACAGGTGCATATTTGATATGTATACGTTTCTAGTTATGTAATTCCTCTTCTCGCCGTCTGCATATAATCCCCTCTGTTAAAATGATTCCTTTCCTTTAATTTGTTCTGGCAGCCTTAGAAATGTGAACAAAGGGAAGACAGATCCATTCTGGACAGGAATGTGAATGAATTAGTAATGCAGGTCTTGTAACCAAGGCCTCATTCAGTGCTATTGTAGTAAAATTCCCTCACTTTAAAACAAATGTTTCCCAAAACATTATATACCATAAAAAAAGGTATACATAAGATGTTTTTGGTAAATAAATTGAAACAAAAAACTGTGTGGTGACAGATCAATGCTAATTATATGGTGGATTAAAAATCTTTAACCTAAGCATTGTTATTTATAAAGATATATGCAGACAAAGTAAGGAAGTTTCCAATATAATAAACCTCAACATATCTTGGCATTCTTACAAAAATGATGTTTCTTCCCTGCTAGCAAGCAATCTGTTAAATGCATTGGACCATGCCCACCGTCAAATAATATTACTGTTATAGTGGACTAAATTGGGAATACAATTTTACACAAAATATAAACATTCACAATTTTTTTAATTTTTTTGTTACTAAAATTGAATGGCTACATTTTATGGTGACGTTTGCTGCATATACGTAGTGCTATCCTGATTATTTGCGAGGGAGTTCATTGTAAGTCGCTTCATTTTGGTTTTTGCTTATATCTCATGCAAATAATTTCTTACATTTTTGTTGTCAACGATTTGATCCCGTTGAGCGCCAGCAAATCACAGTTGAGTTATTTGTATTTGAAGAAATTCTCAGGTATTGTGTGATGGAGGTCTTCATTTTTCCTCTCCATATGGGATCTCGAAGATGTTGAACTGGGCTTTAATTAGCTAGAATTAGGGATACAATAGGCATAATGCCTCAGATGATGGTGATGATTGCAGCGTTGGGTGTAATGGCGGGGGAGCTAAGGAAGGGATGATTAGTATTACATGATTAAGGAACTAACATTAGAACATGTCTTAGTTGGGACAACGGACAAGATAAAACAGGCAACAATCTAACATAGGAAGTATAGAGAAAACAAAAAAAGGATTGGATCTCGTATAGTGTTAACCAAGGAAAATAAATGCTTGCCTTAAACATAAGGTTGAGAGTGCAAACAAAATGGCCACTACATTGTGGTTTAGGGTTTGGGTAAGGTTTACTGTAATGAGAATGTGGCATTTTTTTTCTTGAACTATTTTGACTTGGGTCAACGGGAATAGTCGGGTACAACAGTACTCTATCGATCTAAAATTACTTTGAATGACATTTTCTATTCATTCCCGGACATTTGAAAATGGCCTATAAGTTGCTTGATAAGCATCATTAGATACAATGAGCACAGCAAAAGAAAACACAGATTTTGGAAATAACGTGCCGAGGTCCAATTTATTTTTAGATCATTGTCCTTAATCAGCACAATATATGTTATATGTGAAACATCTTAGTTAAAAATACCTTTGGGGACTCTGTGGATATTAAGAAGAGAAACTCCTTTATTGCACATGCTGGAAAACTAAATTAAATTGAACTAAGCATGGCACTTTTTATAGCTTCTTTATTAAACATGGAATAAAAACCTTACAACACATAATATCTATTTCATCTCTTTTGATGTACAGATAAAACACAGGCATATACTCTACAGGTGGTCTGCTATCTCACGGCATGGAGAATACCACCTATTGCAAGCTGCAGAATATACCTGGAAGAGGGTGCTTTGTTCATTTTTTTTTTACTGTGGCTCTAGCTAACTATAAGAGGACATCAGACACATTTCATACACTTCAGTATTTGTACAAAATGATCCAGAGGGATTTCTGATAGGATTCGAATGTGGAATATGACATTGCTTTCATGGCATTTCCGTTTAAGCTCCATGCAGTTTTGACATACAGAATCCCCCAAGGGCTACTCATTAGAAAAGCTGTCTACTCTACAAATTGCTAGTTTTCTATGTTTAACCCATTGTAAACAAGAAGGCTATGCAATGCATTGGGTTTTACTTCCAACTTTTCCAAGTAAACGACACCCTGAGCTCAACTCACCACTCTCTCCTGCCTGCTGTCATACATGGTTGGCTTTATTGACTAAAGAATGAGTTGGCAGGAAAGTTTGTTGGGAGAGTTGGTATTTTCAACTCCCCTACTTCATTATTCATTATGAAAGGCAAAAAATGGTTGTGCTGGTTCAACTATACATTATACAGGGCCAGCCAAGCTCTTCATAATCTTCATAATGTATATTGAAGTCAAGGCACTAAAACTAGGGATGCACCCAAATGAAAATGCTGGACCGAAACCGAAAATTCAGGATTCACTTGGCCGAAACCGAAAATGAACCCTCCACCTTTCAAAAAAACAAAAATAACCACAATTTTATTAAAGTAAGTAAAACCATTCTATTTTTTCATAATGGTGGTGACGATCATTGCATAAAAGAGATTCTTTTTGCACGTGTCATCACAGAAGTGGCTCAGTGTTAACCTTTCTCGACCTGTATTTTATAGCAGATAAGGGTCACCAACGTCTGTTCTGTCCAAATCTTTGCCTCCTCATAAGGTTTTGTAAAGACAGTCTCTTTTTAATGTTACTGGCATACATTTTACACATTTGTTAAGTGTTCTTGCATGTCTGAAACCTTACTGAAACATATATGAATTGTACAATTTAATATTCATCTAAACCCCTCTCCTTGTATTTCAGTAATTACCAGAAGAAAAGATATGAACTGCAGATGCATAATTATAGATACAGAATTAAATTTTCAAATGCTAGAGAATACATTTGTGTCTCAGCTTGTTACCCACAAGCAAGACCCCCCCCCCATTTATCTAGGTTGTGAGATGCTGCTTCTTATTTTTGGCTTTCATATGAAACAGCAGAAAAATATATTGTGAAGTGATGTCCAGTTAGATTAATTAGTCTTCTGGCTGGTCCATCAGCGAGGATATTAAGTAAGGTGATTGCGTAAGAGCACTGAACATGATAGCTTCCTCTGTATACGGATTAAAAATGAAAATATATATATGAAATATTTAAGCAACATTTATATAATCTAGTAAATCTAGATTATATAAAATTATATTAAATAATTACACTTAATGTTCAATTAAGTAATTGTATATTATAATAGTTACGGTTGTTACCATATCATGATGCATAGTTAAGTTTGTAAGTGGAAACTGCAATTCTGAAAGATCCAGTTTTGGTGAATGGAACACTAAATAATTTTAAATATCAACTGAGGTTAATGAGAAAAGTCTACAAGTCTGCCACCCACCGTGCAGTTTTATGCCATTTAAAATGTTTGGGTTTTGCACAAAGTAGCATAACTTAATTTAGAGCAGCCACTGATTGGTACAAGACGCATTGGCCCAACTTGACACAACATGAGGATAGATTAACACAGTTCTACATTTTTATTTAGTAGATCCACACACATTAGTAATAAGTCAGCTAAGTAGGTAATAACAGCAATTTAAGACAATGTGAAGGGTTATAATACCTGTAGGGCCCATTCACTAGCATTCACCAGGTGGAACTGGATGGTAGTACGTAGCCAGTCCACACAATGGGCTCTATTCGGTGGGTATTAGGTTGCTGTACATTATTAGATGAGTCATTCTCATACCTCTTATTATTGAGTTTCAGCCAGAAAAATATAGTTTGAACAAGACCATGGTTCTTATTTTGAGGTGGTTATACCAATTAAGAATGTTTATTTGTCTGGACTTAACACCAAAAAACCTCAGCTGCCATACTTACTCTTACGTGTATTACTTATTTCAATCTGAAAATACAATTACTTAGGATTGTTTAGTGTATTCAACTGCGAAATTTAATATTTTGAAAAAATAAAGCATATGCTTTAAGCGTAAAACAGTGATATTCCATTTCTGGAAGAAAAAACGTGCCTTGTCCTAATATTATTTTTTAATTTGCCATCCCAGGAGTACTCTACAAAACAGTTACTTCTGTCTTGAGAAACAATTGAAATTTAACATACAATCTCTGGAAACATTGTGATTTATGAAATTTAAGGAGCTTTTCTCCAGGGTTCACTGAATGAATTAATGTAAGAATTATACAGGAGAAAACATTTTGAAATCCTTATTCAGTTGAGAATACCATCAAAATCGTGCTGGAAGTAATCAAACTTAGGGAAAGATTAAATTAACTTTTAAAATCCTTGCCTATTGCTACAGATTTTAATGTTCTTTGCGCTACAAGGTTAGACAATCAAAAATGGTGTGTGTTCTCACTTCTCAGTTACAAAATACATTACTGGCCAAAGGCATTGTTTGCTTATGAAGGACTGTTCCAACAGTTGTTTAATTTATATGTCTCTTTTTAACATGTTAAATACTTATTTAATGTGACAGAAACTTGGAAATCTCCTCTCCCAATCAAACATCATTGAGATTCACAAAAATGTTTCAATGGATGCAAAAAGATATAATAAAAGCTCATGTGTATGTAGACCATTGTTTGGTCCATTGGTTATCAGAAAACTTCCACAACAGTAGGGGGGGCAATTCTAAAACGCTACATATACACTAAATATATGCGTTAGACAGGCATTTTTAACTAAAATGTGCTCCCTCGCAGAGGAGAGTGAGGAGCCAAGCGGTTGCAGACCCATTTATTCATGTGCTCAGCAAAGATTAAAAATGTACAACAAGCAGTACCTAAGAAAGCTTATTTCCATTAGTTGATGGGAGGATTTTGATCATATTTGAGAACTCCCAGGTCTGGCAGTCTTAAGATAAATGGAAACATTTTCAGGATTAATGGATGGGTTCCCAATGGATTGCTGCTACGCAGAAGGGTAGCAAGCAGCATGTAGAACCAAGGTGAAATTGTTCCTGTCAGTCAGCTTTGAACAGATTGGGGAAGAAATGTGATGCAGGTAGGGAAGAAGAGATTTAAACTTGTATTTGAACATCCGTGCCAATCTCAGATTTGTCCACTTGGCAGACATTCTTCTTGTTCTAGAAAAAGGTGTGGGGGCTTAGTGTTCTGCAGATGTTTTCATATCCATACACCACAGGGCACTGAAAAAAATTGGGTACCTCAATATTTCATTTGACGGAACAGTCCTGTCAAAAGATTATTGTTTTACACAACAATTCCTATAAACCCCTTGAAGAACTGGGTTACTAAACAACTGGGAACATTATAGTATTGTGTTATTCATGATGTACTCTGACGTGTACCATGCAATCATTAAGAAATGTTTCATGTAAATGAAAAAATAAGTGATTATCTCAAGTGACGCAGTACTGACCATTAAAACAGCTGTCAACCCCATTTCTTGTATGTTACATGTTAAATTACCAAACTCCCCATCGAACACCCGAGAGTTTTTCCATGAACGTCAGCGATAGACATGTTCCTCAGAGTGTCTGCATTATTAGACAGAAGACAAATAAAGTAGTCTTAAGAAAATGAAGGCAAACAAAAGAAGTGAAGGCATACAGATTGTGTGCATGGTATACACACCCAATGGAAGTACATAAGCAGATACCTGGTTCTCGTGGTTATTTGCATTGATTTGGTGTAGGGCTGCAACAACTAATCAATAAAATTCCATAATGAAGATCACTGCCAACGAATTTCATTATCGATTAGTTGAATTGATTTTTATCGATTATAAAATGAGGGCTTTTTAAAAATCAGTCCATCCCTGCAGTCACTGCCGATTGGCTGCAAGGAGGGACAGGGAGAAAGGGGCGAGCTGCCAATTGGTCCCACCCATTTCCTATAGCGTCCACATGGCTCAAGAACTAACTGTGAGTATAACATGAATATCTGGGCTGCTGAAAGTTAGGGGAGGTGGGGTTTAATTTAGGGCAGTTATAGTTAATGGGGGTGTTTAGGGTTAATTTAGGGCAGTTGTGGTTGATGGGCGTCTTTAGGATTAATTTAGGGGCAGTTGTAGTGATGGGTCTTTCAGGATTTAGGGGCAGTTATGGTTAATGGGGTCTTCTCGTCAGGGTTAATTTAATGATGAGGACTGAGGGTTAATTTAATTAATTTAATAAGGTTAACTTAAGGTGCAGTTAGAGGTAAAGGGGGGCAAACTAAGGGGAATCTAAATTCTGGGGGCAGTGAAGATTAATCCTGTATTCATTTAGAAAAGTACTGTGTCTGTGAACGAGTCTGAAAATCTATGAGTGCACTATGGGATATCAGGGGGTATACGGCATACCTGGGGAGGATGGAGTGACATCTCTGGGGGTATAAGGCATATAGGGTATATAAGGCATATGTGGGGAGGGTGGAGTGGCATGTCTGGGAGGCAGTGGTCTGGGAGGCAGTGTGGCATATCTGGAGGGTATGGCATATCTGGGGGGTATGTGCATATCTGGGGGCAGTGTGGCATGTCTGGGGGGCAGTGTGGGAAATAAAAACAAGAAATGCATTTTTATCAAAGTTTTTTTATTCTGCCATTTGTTTTTAACATCCTATGTCGCTTTATTAAATTATTTTAAATAAATGAAAAAATTACAATTTTTTTATCCGATTAATCGAAAAAAATATTGGCCAACTAATCAACTATGAAAATAATTGTTAGTTGCAGCCCTAATTTGGTGTTGCCTGCTCCAGCATTCTGGTGCCTCTCTGTATTGGTACAGTACTCTACCATCACACTAGTTCTGCAGCAAATTATCTTTTTTACATATACATATAAAGTAACTCACAGAGACCGACATCACTTTAATTTGTTTTAATAGCAAGAGGCATTATCATCACCCACCATGCCATGGTTTCTGTAAATGCTGATCAAATGTAATGTCTATTTGTTGATTGCGTGTCTTGGCCACAGGCTGCTATTGAGTCTCTGTCATTGACTCTGACAGTCTACTTTTCTCAGTAAATACCATAACAGAGTGATTTTCTGTACTCTTCTCCAACACTGGAAGGATTAAAACAATAGAAAAAGTATCAAAGTAGACAAAAGATACAGAGTGAATGGTGACTCTTTTTGTTCATGAAACAATAATACTAAGTGCTTTGTGGGTGTAAACTGTTGTTGAGTGATGGATGAAGCTTTGTGTCCAACCTGTCTTGTGAATCAATGTAATGGCAGACAGATCATCCTCATCTGAATGTTTGTGGACAAAATGTTATTAAAATAGTAATAATAGCGGAAAGTGGCAATTTCTTTTGGGTGGGGGTAATGCCAAATAAAAAAGAGTAGGGTAAATAAATCAGGGGATGAAACTGGGAGAGTAATAAAACTAAGGCAGATGGCAAAAATGGCTATGGGGGTAAGGGCATGTGGGAACTATTTGGGGTAACATATATTAAACAAAAGGGAAAATAAAGAGCCCTGTAGGAAAAGAGTAAGAGAGGGAGTGGAAGAGAGAGAAGGAAACAAGATTGCAGGCAGAAGCAAAAGAGAGGGAGAAAACTTCTTGGCAGTTGAAATAATTCCCCCTTTCGTTGCATATCTTTCTGACATTTAAAGGATTAAATATGTAAAATAAGCGTACTTAAATCCTAATGTATTGGTATGTTATATGGTTTTATGATATAAGCTACCCTGTACCCTTGTACGAGCTATGGGATATTATGGAGCTTCCTTAAAGGGACACTCCAGTGCCTCATACACCCCTAAGCAATAAAGAATACATGTCAACCTTGTCAGTCCTGTGAGTTTTCATAACCAAAGGACCAAAATATTTTTTTCATTATTACCATATGCTTAGTAAACCATGATGCCCCTTTTCCCTATTTAATAAACATATGTTTCATTTTGTTTAGGAGTAGCAGGGACTTATACTAAAAAAAATCATATTTTTGCAAACTTGCATTACATTTTCTTCTATACTGCAAGTGCCACAGCTGAACAACGACCAAATTTATGTTCAGCAACATCTCTTGATTACAGTCATACCCCACATACATAAGTTCCAGAGGGCCCATATCTATGCTTTACATATTAACCTAGATTATATATTTTTTAATACTATTGCCTTAGGGGTTTGGGGTAGTGATCATAATTTATGGTTTTTACTAATAGTGTAAGGGCTAATGTGCACTTTTTAGAATCTGGTTTTTTTTTTTATTATTTTCATTTTTTGTGTGTATATTTTTTGCTTTTGCACTCTCATGGTGACATTACTGGGCTCCCAATCAATTTGTTTCATTTACCGTATTTGCCCTATTATAGGCCACACTTTTCCCCCACTTTAAGTCTTTAAAGAGACAGAGCTCTGCAACGACTGAACAGATATTTTCTGCTGTGTTGGACTATTGAACTAGCCAGCCATTAAGTCTAACACGTAACAAATCATCTAGGATGAAATAAAACTTTACACAGCTGCACATAAATGAATGTCCACTGACAGTAGGACATTCTAGCCAGTTAAATCTATCTGTATCCAATGTTCACCTTACCCCCCGGTCCATTTTGACAATTAGAGTGTTTTAAACAGTTGTTATTTGGGTTTAAAATCATGGAACTAGTGAAATAGTAGAAAGGTACTGGAAATACTAGTTTAGGACAGAGTCACTCAAGAACATCTACATCATTCCTGCAGGTTAACACTGAAGCTTTTCCAGAGCGTTTGAGCATATTCACGGAACTGATGTTCAATGGGATGGAAACTGGACAATGACAATGAGAATGAGAAGAAAAATGGTCTTGGCCTCGACAAATTATTCAAAGGGCTTCTGCAATCTTATTCATACACACGTATGATCCTAGAAGCAAAAACAATGGAAAGAATAGATGAAAAGCTTTGTTACACCTTTGTCTAGCATAATCATTACTTTAAAATTAGCATTAAAGTGCAAATGCATGATAGATTTAAAGATCTTCCAAGCACCAGAGCGCAACATTTTCAATACAGATGTAATTATCAGCATACACCTGTAGTCAACAGTTTTACTGCAGCATCATTAGATTTTCCCTGCGTTCCATGCATCATAAAAGAACGCGGTACATCGTGTTTGGAACTAATTGTAACAGATTGCACTGAATAAATCTAAGATAAAAATCAGACGGGATATTTAAATGGTCCCTTGATCATCAACAAACGCTCCATAACTTATTTAACCAATTTACTGCTAATCATGTGAGCATTTCCCCTACAAATATGGAAATTATGTCATCCTTCACAGCCACAAACCTGTTGCTGATTAACAGATCATTTAGATAATTAAGTTTAGTGACTCAAACACCTATATTGAATTTGTCTATGTACTGTAATCATTTCAAAAAACACCTGCAAGTGAGGAACCCTTTTTTTAATTGCTCGGCTTTGTGGCCAATTACAGGGGTATTGATATTTATTGATAAATACCATATTGTCTCTCTTTTTCTTTGAAAGGGGAGTAGCTTGCACTCAATGAAGTTTGGGTCTAGCCAAACCATTCCCTACGGCTAGCCCGGCATTCATATGAATCACTAGCCAAGAAAAGGGAGAGCTTTGGGTAGCCTACCCTGCGAAGTTACCAGGTATGCCCATAATGTGCCATGTACATCAGCGATCCTCTATGATCATTTTTATGTTAATTCATAAATATGTCATCACAAAGAAAGTACCAGTAAGTAAATTATTTTTTCTCATTTTTCCCCAACTCAGAAATGCTACAAAATTGTTTTGCCTATTTAAGCAAAAGCTTCATAATTGGTAATAAATATGCGTTACGAAGATACACAAAATGAAACAAACAAAAGTAAAACACTGCATGGTTTTTATTTTTTTTTTCAATTTCTTAACTTGGATAGCATTTTCCCCTCGTATTACATAGCTTAGCTTTGATATTGCCATTTCCTTAGCAGCAATGTTTATTTTGGGCCGTGATTAGTGATTTATGAACGCCATTGAGCTGCGAATATTGGACTGCGAGTGAGTTTTGAAGGTGAAAACCAGTTACATGTCACTTCAAGCATTTTTATGATGGCTGGATAGCATAAGGTCAATGTTCCTGTTAGATAAACTGAATGGAAAAAAAACATTTGAGACAATAGGGTAGATAATACCTTAACTAATTATGTTACTTGAATTATTTTTTTTCATAGGGGCAACTTGCATTATTGCCTTAACACGACCATCCCATTGTAATAGTGATGGTGCAGAGCATTAATGATTTCAACAGGAACTGTCACAGCTGAGGTAAAACCATAATTGAATCTAGGAATGAAAACCATTTATCACTTGTGTTATTATTATATATATATATTGAGTTATTCAGATTTATGTATTCCAGATCTGGCAGCAAGGAATGTCATGCAAACTGTCCCGCCATTTTCCGTAGCCTCTCAGCGATTCCTAAATTGCCGTCCTCACGCCGGCCTAAATAGGTGGTAACACTCTGCTATTGTAGCTGAAGGGCATATGAGTCTATTATTCTTCTTATTGTGACCCCCTAGCACAATAGAAAAACAATACGAGTATTTTTTATTAATGTTTTTATTTAATAAAAAAATGTATATTAATGATAACAGTAGTTGTGAGAGCCAAAAACAGGCAAAGAAGATTTTGCCCCATTACTTGAGGATGTAGGAACACACGTGACTTTATATACAAATTCCGAACTTCGTGTCTCCCAATGTTGTTCATGGGCTAGCCTTGTCTGTACCCCAGAATGTACATATATTGTACCTGGCACGCATGTTGCTGTAGGAAAAGTGTCACAGTTTAAAATGCCCTCTCCATTTCTCTCCCACAAAAAATGACCAAGCTCTTTTGGGAATGGCAACAATTAAACGAGCTTGAAGGTGGGTCAGATGATGCCTGAATATTAACAAGGATTGTGTTTGAAAGGCCCACAGGATGCCAAGATACAAAATCTATAGCGCCTGCTGGGGCTCTCTATTCCCATCCTGTGCGACTTGGAAGAATAGGCTGGCGGTTATGGCGACTGAAGCCCAATATGGGGGAAGCAGCACCCCGCTGCACAACCGCGTCCCTCGTCCCAGATTGACATAGGGGGGCCAGATGTGCCTTACATCTCCACACTGCCGCTGTTACATTTCATTCCAGTCATTCCCATTCATGTCAGAATAGTCAGATCTGAAATTCCTGTCCTCCTTTTATCTTCTTTTTCATGTATGATGTTTAAAGTTGCATCCCTGATTCTTCTGGTCTCCAGTAAATCAAATGTACAATGCTCTGCAAATTCATCACGGTACACATACCTTTCTCTCTGCTCCTTCCAGTTTGGTGGCAGCAGAATTTCTATATTAATTCATTTGACTGAATGTGAGTTTCTTTCCTTTTGATTCTTTTTGATTTTTTTGTACAGTTACTTGCACAAGGCTTCTAAAATTGAGATTATCTAAAATATTACCTGACCTGTAGGCTTATACTATTTACTTTGTTCTCGGCTCTTTTGTAAGTTCTATCAGTTCATTTTCAGTTTCATGACGAGATAATCATCTCCCCTTCTGATGATAATTCACCCAGTCCTCTAAGGATGTTTCAATCTTTGTCAGATTACCTTGATGTCTTGTCTTTCATAGAGGTTGCTGCTCTTCTACAAGACAATTCACAGGATACCTGTCCAAGATTGATTTAATCTAGTATGATTTTATTGTAAATTCCAAACTAGTTTCAGCAGTCAAAACCAGAGTGACCTGGCAAATATTATATATACTGGTTTGTGGGCATGAATAATAAAATATGTTTAAGGTGGTAAAGAATGAACACAATGAGAATTAAAATGGGATGTCATCTTTCTAGATATATATGGATGCCTAGAGTCTGAAGTAATGGCTGGTAAAAAGCTGTAACAGCTGTGGAGAAGGTCTTGCACACCATGGTCGTCCTTACCATGGGTCCAGATAGCTGTATATATATATCTATATATATATATATATATATGTATATAGATATATATATACATATATATCTATATATATATATACAGCTATCTGGACCCATGGTAAGGACGACCATGTAGATACTGTATATATACAGTATCTCATAAAAGTGAAGAAATGACTCCCTGCTACACTGTAAAGTAGTGAGTGTACAGCCTGTATAACAGTGTAAATGTGATGTTCCCTTAAAAATAACTCAACACACAGCCATTAACGTCTAAACCTTGGCAACAAAAGTGAGTACACCCCTAACTGGAAATGTCTAAATTAAAACCGAGGATACGTGACGCCTGTGCCTTATTGACTAAGTGAGGCTTAGCATTTCAGTTCCTGTTACTATATGGACTTTGCTTGCTCCAGTGCCTTATTGCCTAAGTGAGGCTCAGCATTTCAGTTCCTGTTACTATATGGACTTTGCTTGCTCCCGTACCTTATTGCCTAAGTGAGACACAGCATTTCTGTTTGGATTCGCTTGCTGATTAAAGTCTGATCTTTATCAATCTCCAGTTGTGCCTGTCCTGTTTCTCGTTCGCTGATCCATGCGGGTTCCTTACCTGATACCTACGTTACACTTTTGTAGACATTAATGACTGTGTGCTGAGTTATTTTTAAGGCAACAACAGATTTACACTGTTATACAGGCTGTACACTCACTACTTTACATTGTAGCAGAGAGTCATTTCTTCAGTGTTGTCACATGAAAAGATATAATAAAATATTTACAAAAATGTGAGGGTTGTACTCACTTTTGTGAGATACTGTAGCGCCATCATAGCAACAAGTAGTATATAACATAACAATTTGACATAACAATCTGACAATCAAGAATCATATCCAGGAGAATATTGGAACATTGGATAGGGTTCAGAGGAGGGCTACAAAAATGGCTAATCACTTGCAAGATAGAAATTAAGAGGAAGGACAAAGGGATCTTAATATGTACGACTTGGAGGAAATAAGAGACGGGATAAGATAGAAACATTCAAATAATTAAAGGGATTTAAGTATAGGAGGGAAGCTAATTTGAACCGAGGAGAAATGTTAGAACAAGAGGCCGTAGTCTAAAACTAGAGAGTCAGAGACTGTAATGTAAGCAATCTATTCTTTACTGATAAATGGGACAGTCTCTTATAGCAAAAGTGGTGGAGGCAGATAAGGCGAGGATCCAGACCAAGAACTGATGGGGTTTGAGTCCTTCAGGAAAAAAGGGCAGATTATATGGGCTGAATGGTTCATAAATATGCCTCAAATTCTGTTGTTATGAGAGGCACTTTAATAAGACATCTGCTCTGTGTATATTATATCAGTAATAGGAACGGCTACGGCCATTACAGATGTGGAGTATTTACATCACGCTTTGTTAGTTCTCGCATTTCAAATAATTCCTCAAGCTTTAGAACTATTCAGACAATTCATATTTGGGATCAGGAAAGCCACTTAAAAGATTTTCACTCACTGGTGAGATGGGACAGGGACCTCTGGTCACCCCAGTTTATAGTGGATTGGACAAATGTAACATTGCAATTAATATAACAGAAATATATAAATAATAAATAAATCATGTAGTTACATCGCGGGTGTGATTACAAATAATCCGTATACCAGCGGAACCAAAAGTCATCTAATCACGCCCTGTCCCAACACGGACCACCAGAACACTCGTGTGGACTTTAATAAGACAAAATAATCGAAACCACAAACATCGATCGTCTTTTTCCCTACGGTAGGAATACATTGTCAGGCAACGCTAATCGCCTGACGATGTAAACCGGAAGTTGGGTAACCGCTGGCACTGGCATAGCGGGTAGACGCGTTTAGTAGCGGGCTACCTATAGTTTGCTGTGGGCTCGTACGTCTTTCGGTTGCCAAACCCGCAATGTCGGAAGAGCGTGAAGTGTTTTTGAGAGCCAGAGGCAGGACATTTACCTCATTCCGTGAAGGTAGAGAGACTACACTGTTACTTTAATCCTCTGCTGAAAGTGACTTCCTTACTTCTGTCATCCAAGATCCGAATAGTATGTGTGCTGGAAGATATGGCTATGAACCTTGTATACTTAATCATACAACACAACAACCCTAAATCCAGACTGTTATTAGGACTTAGCATAGCATTACAATACCGAATCCGGACCATCAAATTCTACATGCAAGGCTGAAGTTTGTCATTATTATTCTAAATCCGGATCACTGACACAAACCCTGTTAATAGCAAGTCTGTCAGATCTAAATCCTGCCCATTAATAGCAGTCCCACACAGTAAAGGTAAAGTGCTTTTTATGCTGAAATAATAAAATATTAACAAAATTTTATTTATTAGCAAACTCTAAATAAATTACCTGTTCAGCACTGCATAATATTATGTGTTGCGCAATATATATATATATATATAATATATTATTAGTAAATAACACATTAAAGTACTAAGAAATAATTTATACTAATTCCATTATTACCAGCCACAAACCCCTGATAACTGATTATATGTAACAAGGCTTCATATTATTATTGGCAATAAGTTATTTTTGATTTACTAGCGTGACAGCAGCGTAAGTTACATCTGTGTCGCCTGTTAATTACCTGTTGATATGTATTGGCATCATACATTAAAACAATTCTAGTTTAAGCTATTTTGTTATTTGAACGTACCTGGTATAATCTTATTATTGTTATTATTATTTTTATTTACAAAATGATAATTTGTCACATAATATGTGAAAATCCACACATTATTACACCATCTCTTGGAAATAAAAAATATTTTTGTATTTTTTATTCATCAATAGCATACTTACTGGTGTGAATGTATCTATAAGTTAGACGTCATCATGAGTATGTCATCAATATAAGTAATGATCCCATGAAGAAGAAAAGTGTGACGGTGAAGGGGAAAAGGGAGCTGTGATTTGTGCTACCAGGTCAAAGATCTCTTCTACAGTCCACCCTTGCATAGTGTAGGTTATAGTTGTTGGGTGGACCTTGTTTCTAATAACACATCTGCCGTGTGCTGCTTCCCCCCCAAATGTGTTCATCTCCCTGTGATCCCCTGTGATTAGTGCTTTTCCCCTTACTGCAGATCACCATAAAATAACATTGAGACTAGGTACTCCTGTCATTGGTTGCCTTTTCCCACCAAACAACATGAAGCAAGTAGGCGCCCCTCTTATTGGTTGTTCTCCTGTTGGCCACCTTACTCTATGCCCAGGAGCCTACATTAACCAGCCTCTCGCTTTTAATTTCCTGCATACCCCTTGTTAATTGGTTTTGTCTGTATGACTGATTTGAATCTATAATAGTTTGGTTTATTGCCCCCCTTTGAGAATACCAGATAAAAAACTACTTTTCCCGAATAAAGTGCTCACGTTGTTTTTCCAACCAAGTTTTGTCTGGTTTTTGGAATGTGTTATTACTTTTTTGCAGCAAGAGAGATCCACTGGGACCCTGGAAGTGGGATAGTGATGAGGACCAATGGTTAACCTTTTGCACCTTGTTTACCACCACTCACCCCTTATCTAGTGTCTATCTCTTTATTAACCCTTTAACTCCTCCTGAGCCTCTTTAAAAAAAAAATGAAGGGAAAAGGGGAAAATCTCCATCTCAGCCAAGAACTGAAATGCAAAACAAATTTCCATTGTATGAGGAAACCAACAACTCTAGGCATACATTCTATTCTTCATTAGAGTCATCCGTTAGATATGGTTGATGTCTTTCTGTGCATAATGAGCAAGTCTCTGTCACAACTTCTTTTGAGAGAACCCCAGAGGGAAAAAAAATACATACAAAAAGGATTAAACTAACTCAGCGGAGGATGGACAGTGCTTAAAGAGCTTATCCTATAGGGAATAACTGCTTGAAAAGTCTTAAAATGTTAACTCACTTGTGTCATTACAGAAATACATCTCCATCAGGCTAACCATGCCCACATGAGAGTGCTCACAGAGTTAGCTTTTTGATCGAGTGACAGATGACCCAGAGCACTTGTGATACCAGCTTACATTTCCCGTACTCCCTTGTGCTGTTGGTAGACGTTATTTTTCTGCAGATGTACCAAGTTTTTATTTGTCATAAAATAGTGATATACTTCATTGTGTTCTGCATCTTATATATTTCCAATATTTTGCTGCATTATATTGTATGCTCTTTTCTATTAAACGCCCAGAAATGTGGGTATTTTCACTAAAGGTTAAGCATATTGACTAACAAATATACTGTGTCTCTTCTAGTTTGGTGTGTTTGTTCTGGCAGCTTTCATTTAATTGATTAACTGCTAAAATGAAAAATGAAGTCACTGAAGTATAGGGTAGTGTTGGCTCAAAACACAGACCAAAACTAACTAATGAGGCAGCCATATGATTTAGCCGCTATCACTTGGATGGGCAGTTGTACAGTGCATATATATATATATGTACAGTCTGACTTTGGAAGGAGGGGGAGTATGTATAATTCCTTAAATTTTTTGCCAGAAATCCTCCCTCCACTCCCTTTACCTTTATCCCCCTGAGGACGAACCCTCTATACAGTCTTCGCCAGCCACACTTTGCCAGAATACTTAAGGAAAGTACTTATACTTTCCCTACAGGTTGAAGAATGCATATTAAAGCATTTAAAATACTTTAAAATCCATTATTCATTTGTATATCTGTATGGTATGCTAAAAAACTGCCCCTTAAATAAGGAGAGGGCCTACATTAGGTTCTGGCACTCGGCTTGCAATCACATACACAAATTATTATTAGTATTATTTATTGTTTTATATGGCGCCATCGAATTCCATAGCGCTGTACAATGGGTAGACAGGACATAACAAGTAGTATGTAACATAACAAATAACAGGTCTTTAACTTGTACATTCACTAAGCACTACAAGAATGTTTACTATTAAGTTTATAGAGTGTAGAAGTAAAGAACACTCTGGAACAAAAAGCAGGTGTCTACTGTGCTGTTCTCAAAAATGGCAGTACCCTTATTGCAATTTCAAGGGCCTGTATTGCGCGCATCAATGTTTTCCTTTCCCTATGGAAGCCACCGAGTTAAATAAAAATTACATTGACTCGTTATGAGTTTAGAAGCTCATTAGGGAACATTACGACATCCCATAGCAAGCTCGCTTTCTGCAATCTAAGACAATTTTTGCTCCTACGCATAAAATATAAATGCAATTACTTTCTAATAAACCCATAATGAGAACTTTCACCAAACACTAACATGTTTTCCTAGAATGCTGTAATCTTTACCTTGCCAGAGGGTCTTGCAGTGGGTTGGATTGTTGTTGCTGACCCTCTGAAACCCATAGAAAGGGTTATTTTCTAGGCAGAAAAAAAAAAGACACTCGCCTTTGTTTAATGCCCCAGGAATTGTTTCACTTTGTTTAGCGGAAAGGTCAATCATTTCTCTTTCTTTACAAAAAAAAAATTTTGTGCTGGAAGTTCCTTGTCAAAAAAAGTAGAATAACAATAATTTGCCTTTTTACACTTGAAAGCTTAATAGAACTGAAAATGTTGAGATATTTGAAAGGCGCTTATTTATTTAAAATGCATGGATTATGGATACCCAACAGGCTTTCTTAACGTCTTATATTATTTTTTCCAAGATGAAGATTCAGAATGGAAAGGCCCATTCTACTTCATACAAGGAGCAGACCCACAGTTTGGCCTCATGAAATCCTGGGCTGTTGGTGACTGTGATCTTGGAGGAGATGAATGGGACCAGGAGATCAGATTAACCGAGGAAGCAGTGCAAGCCATTAACAAGCTAAACCCCAAACCAAAGTTCTTTGTGCTGTGTGGTGACCTCGTTCACTCAATGCCAGGTAAGAATTAAACAACTTACAACAATATTTGACAATGGAAGAACACTGATAGGTGAGTGGCTCAGCGTTACCCAGTAAAAGAAAGTACTTGTTAGTAAGAGCTTCAAATTATGTTATATCATAAAAACAATATTGTTGATCCACCCATAGCCAAAATATTCAATTTTAGAAATGTATTATACTCCAGAGTCACATTGTGCTTTGAAATGGGTAGAACATGAGCTGAGAGAAAATTGCCTCACTTCTCCTCTCTGATGAAAGCTTTTAAACTAAACATCCCCAGAACAATTGAACCAAATGGCATAAACCATAAGCTCCAGGTGGTTTTATAAAATGAATTTAGTTATGCTAAGTTCTCATTTCCGGATTAAAAAGTGATGGATATCGGTTTACAAATACCGTACATTTTGTGACTTATAGTTTAGTGGTAACCTGAAATTAAATGATGTAAGATGGGTTTTTTTTGACAAATTAATAAGGATATTATATCACTACTTATAGGAACGTTTATGAAATAGGTTTCATTATACCCATAATACTGGCAATTTAATTCAGCATACATTAATGTGCGAGGAAGTGGAACTGATAAAAAGGAAAATTGAAGACAGAAAATGTAACATGTCCGTACTGTATTATGAAATGCCAGCTTGAATAAGCGAGTGTGCACACGAGCAGATAACCAGTGAGCGTTTAATGTACTTGTGATACAGATGTTCAGAATGCTATAACAGGACATCAAATAACTTTGGAAAGTCGGTGTAGATTTTACAGAGTCCCCTGTATACCGAAACCCCTTCTTCATTCCTCGGGGTACAAAATACAGTTCAGATTTTTTTTAATGTATTTATTAACCTCATGCCGTACGTAATAAGGGATTTGAAGGCTGAGGAGTAAACGACCTACATATGGAGCAGATGTTGGTGGACCTTTTATGATTCATCCCCTTGGTATGGTTCTAAGTGCTGAGAGGTTAATCTATGAATCTATTGCGCATTGTTAATTGTTCTGCCTCAGCGAATGCGGTAGAGAGAGATAAAGTTGTTGATTTAGTATTCTATGTTAACACCAGAATTTGTTCATAGTCTTATGACCTGTACGCAGAGTAAATACATATTGCTGGAAACCCAATTTACAATGTTATATATATATATATATGGATATATACAATTGTAAGAAAAGCTACGTAAATTATTTTGGCTCTTTATAAATAAAAGATAATAATGTATACACGACATGGCCAAATGTATTAGGACACCCATTCTGATTATTGAGTTGTGTTTTAGCCACACCCATTGCCAACAGGTGTATATAACAGGTGTATATAACAGGTGTATATAACAGGTGTATATATAGGCTGCCATCTCCATAGACAAACATTGGCAGTAGAATGGGTCCTACTGAAGAGCCCAGGGACGTGGCTCTGTCGTAGGGCACCACTTTTGCCACAGTTTAGTTCATGAAATTTCTGCCCTGTTAGATCTTCCCTGGTCCACTGTACATCCTATTATTGTGATGTGGGTATGTCTTAGAGTAACAGGTCAATCACAAAGGGGTAGACAATGCACACTCACAGAATGGGCAACATTGGCAACCTTCAGACGGGCTATACTTGTTTCACTGAGTAAAAGGCAAATCAATTTATAACTTATTTGATATGCGTTATTTTGGATTTTTTTGGTTCTGTGTCCACATAAATCTACCATTAAAATTATAGACTGAGCATGTCTTTGTCAGTGGGCAAATGTACAAAATCAGCAGGGGGATCAAATATTTTTTCCTTCTCTCTCTGTATGTATATATATATATATATATATATATATAACATAACATTTTGACCACTGACAGGTTACGTGAATATCACTGATATCATGGCTCCTGTCAGTGGGGGCATATATTAGGCAGCAAGTAAACATTTTGTTCTCAAGGTTGTTGTGCTACAAGCAGAAAAAATGGGTAAGGGTAAGGATCTGAGCGAATTTGACAAGGGCCAATTGTGATGGCTAGATGACTGGGTCAGAGCATCTCCAAAACTGCAGCTCCCAGTCTGCAGTGGTCAGTACCTATCAAAAGTGGTCCAAGGAAGGAACAGCAGTGAACCAGCGAGAGGGTCATAGGCGACCAAGGCTCATTGATGCACGTAGGGGGTGAAGGCTGGCCCATGTAGTCAAATCCAACAGATGAGCTACTGTAACTCAAATTGCTGCAAAAGTTAATGCTGGTTCTGATAGAACCAGACGCAGTGCATCACAGTTGGGGCTGCGTAGCCGCAGACCAGTCAGGGTGCCCGTGCAGACCCCTGTCCTCTGAACTGGACCATGGAGCAATGGAAGAAGGTTGTCTGGTCCGACGAATCACATTTTTTCACAATATTAGGCAGGTGGCCATAATCTGATGGCTATATATCTGTGTTTATGTAAATCAACATACTAGTGGTTAAATAAATTTGACATTTAATTTCCCTGATAAATATTTAAGAATCTTTTTCCGTTTGGCAAAAACCTATGCGTATCTAGTTTTGTGTCAGATGATAATTATGCGTTCCCAAATAATTAGACATTTACTTTTTTTCTGGGGGAGGGTGTGGGTATTTAACAGTACTTGGAGTGATGTTTATAATGCAGAGTTGGTGAAACATTATCGTTAAAGGATGCTCACACTTCTGCAACAGAAAGTGGAAACAGAAAATAATAAACATTCAAACAAGTAAATTGTGCAGAAGGGCGCTGGATAGTGGTGGACTTTTGGTTTCAAGGTCCGTGAAGACAGTGGAGACTTTGAAGGAAGAGTAAGCGTTTCTATAAACCAGAAAAAATACATACTTTGGGATCTGTGTTAATAAAAGGAAAGAAATGGTTTCATTTTTGCCTGCACCAGACTAACAGCGCTTTGCCGTATGCTGTGCCATCTCAAGCCTTCAGAGTTTCTAAATATTACTTAGCTCATTAGCACAGAGTTCACAACCTTTCTTGAAGTGACTGTTTAAATGTTCAACCTCTAAATGCTGAGCCGTGGTTAAACTCAAGGAGGTTAATATGAAAATATAGACATTGTGATTACTTAATAGCCGTTAATCTCTCGTGTAGGCTCTTCATATCTGATCAAAACTACCTATAGTAGTTTTCAGAAAGAATACTTTTAGCGCTTGGGAATCTTGCCATGAAGTTTGGTGTCTCGATCAGCTTAGCTACAGTGGTGCAAATTAAACTCAATGCTTCATACTCAAAAAAACAATTAGTGCCTTTATTTCAGAAAGTTTTATGCTGAATTAGACTTTTGAGGTTAACAAATATTTGGCGCGAACGAGAAAAGATGCTGGGCTACATGAATTCTTTCTGATGTCCCACTATGAATCATTGGCTCCTATACTTGCATGGAAAATAGAAAATATGAATTTTGCTCTCTGGCCCTTTCTGAGAATGAATAGCATATCTAGTTAAATACTAATTTAATATTTATTTGCTAGCTCCCTCTTGACATCTGAGGTTACTGAAGAAACCCATTTGGTCAGGATTGTCAGGAATCTGTACACAGAATTCAACAGCAGATATTTTTTTCCTCCTGTAAAAACCCTTAACCCTATTAACCCTTGTGTTATCTTCAGCATAGCGTTATGCCCATACCATGCATATTCAAATTCCCTCAATGTATTAATCAAATATAACTTAATTCCAGTACATTTCAACCTGGCAGCAAAACCCACAGGCAACTGGTCTGTATAGGTAAGAGTTTGGATATCCTCTTTTCTGTCCCCATGTAGAATAGATGAAAAATGAAATAAACCATTCTAAGGACAATTTTCAACCAGTGATGGCATTAAAATATTGTGGTAGCCTATACTTCAGCTATTGGATAATGTTACAGCCGTTTTATGTTAAATTCAGCAAACTACATTAAATGGCTCCTTTTATTTAGCAAATTAACAGAAGTGTTTTTTTGTAACTAACAATGCCGACATACAGTATTAATTTATTACCTGTGAAATGCATTATTGAAGGTGTTTATAATGGCTGATGACATCATTCTGTGTTAAAGACCTCAAAAAGACAAGATTGATGTAAAAAATACCAAAATATTTGTCTGTAAAAACAAATGCATGAGAAGAAATGTACATGTTTTATCATGTATATTAAAACATCCTACTCCAGTGCCAATAATCCATGTAGAGGTATGCAACTAAGGAATTATGTGTGAAAAGAACAAAAGCAATAGTATAAAATATATATATATATATATATTTTTTTTTACTATGATACCACTTGAGGAACACTCCTTGTTTCTAGAATCAAACATTCTGTGCTCAGACTGAACTTGGGCATGAAGCTGGATTAAAACTACATTTAATTCTAAATGCATGAAAACAGAATACAGTGGGATTCCGATTACTTGATTAAGAATAAAAATAATAGTTGCAGACTACATACTTTGTGGAGTGATATTTTTGAATCCTTTGCTTGTGGTAGAAAACAATTTATCTGTTTTTTTTTTGTTGTTTTTTTTTTTAATGAAGGCTTTCCTTGTTTGAGTTTTTCTTACATTTCAAGCACAAATTTCTCACAATCAAGGACAATTCATATGCAAAATGTGTTTTCATTCTCAAAATTAGGCATCATTATATTTTTATTGAACAACAGGCTTCTGAAATCGGGCTACTATGTTATGTATGCTAAGTAGGGGGAGATTAAAGTACAGTTTTTTGCAAAATCATAGTTACATAGTTAATCAGGTTGAAAAAACTCCCAAGTACCCATATCTGTTGATTCAGAAGAATGTATTTTTTAACAACTGTGTATCTATTAAAGATTAAGCACCACTTGGAAATACATGTGAAGTGATTCACTATCAGAGATTGGACCCTCAGTGAGAAGAGGTTATCTACCTAGCTCTTCACTGACGATGGCCCCTTTTCTCCAGAGGTTCAGCCTCTGGGTACTTTGCAGCAAAGGAACTTGTAAGACAAAAAGGATGAGACCGAATCTTAATAAGCACACCCGCAGTATGGGACAGAAGCTCATTGAATTAACAAGTAAGTGCTGGGGGCTCAAGGATATACTCAAAATTTAGTGTCTGGGTTGACATGCAGGTGTATCATTGCATAACACGACGTACATGAGACTATGTATATATATCATGGAAGGGGTCAGAATAAAAATGAACAAAACACATAGTGTTAACTCTACAAGACAGAAGTTATAAATGGGAAGAGATATACCTGCTATTGAATGGTTGGGTTTCTAGAGTAAGAAGCCAGTTTGCTTGGTCAATATTCTGGTGGAATTATTTTATATGCATTATATATGCATGTGTATAGGTGTCGTATAGGTGTAGGCATTCTTTGTTTCGCTATTCTTTATGCCTTGTTTGCTAATGTGGTGGCATACCATGGTATGCGTTTTGCACATGCTCAGTAGAACTCCCGTAGTCAATGGAAACTGAGCTTCTATTAAAACTGCTAATGTTTTGCTAGCGTACATGGAATTGCCCACTGCATAATGGACTTAAGTGGGAGGGCTATTGAGCATGTGCAAGAAGTTTACTTACTAATGCTTCTTGGTTTTAATCGAGGCAGCCAGGGTTTATTTGCTAACTCCAATTTACTCACAGTGAAATGTATTTGGATGTATGAGAAAAAACTCTAACATGCATTAAAATTGAAACAGTTTTGGGGACTAGACTCTTAGTTGAAGAAAATATTATTTGGGCTATATTTATTCTTACAATCTTAAAAATGCCTTCAGTAAGTCCAAGTAGCATGGATAAAGATGGACTCAACTAAGGCCTTCTTCCCCTGTTTGAATTTCAAGATGGTTGGTTCGAGTGGTTACTATGCTCAAGGCATTGCAAGGTCTTTTCTCCCAAAGAAAGGCAAGATACCATAAAGAGAACATATAGATAGTCTTTTTTTTGTTTTTATTAAAAAATAACTTCTATAAATAAAAAAAAATGTATGTATAACAAAAGAAACAAAATAGCATAATACATTGTTTCTATATTAAAATGCGCTATAAACACAGCCCCCCCAGGTAAAAGGAATATAAATGCAGTGCACAGATCTGATTTTGGGAAATCGCCTATATGCTGTAAACCAAAGGCACTGTAAAAGCGCCATTCCAATTTATCATATTGGCTAAGACTTCCCTTTCTGCCTGGCTTATCACGGAACTCGCATGATGTTCAAAGAATGTCTGCTCTCTGAGGGGCTTTAAAGTTATCTACAAAGCCGAATGCTCACATCCGTTTCTTGGCTTATTCTTCCTTTTAGTTATCACATGAATACGTTGGACGATGGTCTGACTTACAATATTCTTGTAGAATGTTTTAAAAGATATATGGAGGTTAATATGTATTGACTTACATAGCACTGTCATATTCTGCAACTTTGTACAATGGGTAAACAAGACGTGTAGTACTTCATATAACAATATGGACATACATTAACAAAAGGTCAGGAAGACCCTGCTCAAAAGAGCTTACAATTTAGACAATAACCTTTGTTGAAGAAATGTAAATGTTTTTGTAGCTCGGATCACTTCGGATGTCCTATTCTTTTTAGGAAGCCAATATTAGGTTCCTGATTATATACCGGATGTCTAACCAGCATTATTACAATACATTTTTGAAAAACCCCCTCTTTGAGACTACACAAATATCAACCTTTTTTAACTTAATTTAAAGAGTAAGAAGTTATTGGAGTCATCTTTGATTTGGCTTATGCCCCAGTTGTCTTCATTCGTAAAGTGGATCTGTCCTTTCACAATGCCTACATACTACTGTTCAGTTGATATTTTATTACATGAACAGTTAACCAGGGCATCTCATAGTCTAACTTACCGATAAAATGTGTTTGATGTCTATAGTAATAACTGAGTAAAAATAAATTCATTTTCACTTTTGTTTCTATGATAAATTACACACCTAGTTCAGCTGAACTACAATGCCTCTTAAATACTAAACTAACAACGCCCCCCCAAAAACACAACAAAGGCACAAAAAGCAATATACACACTACACCAAAGTAGAAATTGCTTTGATTTCCCCAATCATAGTGATATACTGTGATCGGAACACATCTTATTATCCTTAGAAATAAAATAGAATGTATGTAATGGGGCGTTTTTACTTTGAATTGTATCCCTTAATTTGACTAAAATAATTTTTTTCATACTATTTACTGTAATAGGTCCTGCAAAAAGCATCATCATGCAGATTAACATAGCAGAGAAATGTCCCTTTTCTGTAATTACTTTGGTTTGCTCTACTTTAACAATAAATAACTGTAAGTGGTAGAAAAGAATAAGATACATTTCATTTAGACTGTTTTCGTGGCATTGTATTTTATAAAGACTTATTTCTACTGAATGTAAAATTCCGTGTTGGCCATGGGGATCTTCATATACCTTCAGGACCAGTGGTGGCTATTGAAGATACTTGTACGTAAACATGCTGATACTGTGACATTTTAAGAACAAGAATAGATGCAGAAATGTAGCTGCCGGGACAGTTAGATATTTCAAAGACAATGCAGAAAGTATAGGCTAGACCCTTAGAAATGTCACTTTGTACAAATCATTCCATTTTGACAGCTGTGAATATCCTTTATTATTCCATAACTGTCATGGCCGTAGCTAAGTCTCCATTATATATTCCGTGATGTACAGGGGAATTGCCGGTACGTAAAGATTGATGATGTCAGGGCATTTTGCAGTACCTAGAAATGTAGTCGTCTCTGGATTCTCTGCCTGTATCAACCGTAAAGTCTAAAACATAATGGGCAGACGTAATGTCAGATATACATTCTATCACAATAACATTATTTACAAAGATTACAATAAGAAGCAATACTGTATATCGGCTTTTATTTACTAACTGAGATAAATGCTCTTAATTTTAGCTCATTTTGGTTTTCATTGGGAAATACGTGATGCTGGCTATTTAGTTACTTGTGATTTATCTCTAGCTTTCAATGCAGCCCTCTATATTCTTGTATGTAACGCATAAAATGTACACAGTACTATACATCCTATCAGGGCCGGCCGAAGACTTAACGTCGGCTGGGGCGAAGTTTAAAATGCCGCCCCCCCGCCCCTCTCTCTCTCTTCCGCTTCAAAAAAAAAAAACGCTTGGGGCGGCAAAGTGCCGCCCCTTCTAAAGTGCCACCTGTGGCAATTGCCCCAGTTGGCCCCATTGTAGGGCCGGCCCTGCATCCTATGCATAGATACTTCACAAAACCTCTGAATCGTTAACATTTTCTGCAACTGACAAATTTCTTTGTTTTCTTTCTCGTGTTGTTGTTTTTTTTTTAAATACTGTATTCATGGGAAATAGCAGAATGATTGTGGGAGTGATGGATGAAGCAATACTTTTTTTGAGGACCATGTTCTGAGTTTGGTTTGAAGATCTGCTGAAATGAAACATTGAGGTTATTTTTCGCAGTGAGAGGTGAACCGATAATCTTCACAAAAAGGAAGCTAAATGGACACTGGTGTATTTCAGAAATTAGGAAGATGGCTCATCTTGAGACATTGTTTAACTGTGGAAAGAAGCCCTGGGATTTGAGCTGTGCTTTCCTAGTTGCAGTATCATTTATGTCCTGTGATTTCCTGTCCTACCTGTTTGCACCAAGTTCTACAAAGTGATTTGCCTCTTTTTCTCTGTAACCAAACATTTCATATTTTCCTTAACTTGCAATCATACCGTGCAGGGTGTAAGCACATGCATGCATGCACAGAAAGCACTTGGTATGGATATGCCAAGTCCAATTTTCCATTCCAGCTAGATTCAGCTAGGATTGAACCGTAAGCACTGTCTGCATACCTGCTAGACAGATTAGATTTCCAGTATAACAAAAGGGCTAGCCTCAAAAAAGTCTTCCTCATAACAAGACTATGCTTAAGATACACCGATCGGCCATAACTTTATGGCCATTGGCAGGTCAAGTGAATAAGACTGATAATCTGATGCTGCTGCTAACATCTTGGTGCCAGATACGACAGCACACCTTCAGGTCTAGTGGAGTCCATGCTTCGACGGGTCAGGGCTGCTTTGGCAGCAAAAGGAGGATCTATATGATTAGGCAGGTGGTCATAATGTTATATAAAGAAAACCTCTTTTGGGAATACATATGAGGTCTCCACCATTCTCTTAGTGTTTTATTCACTTAAGTAACTGCACACCAAAGAGCGCAATATGCATTATAAAGGACAAACCATAACAGCGTCTTCAACACAAACGACTTGACTGGTCTTATGTAATGCAAAGTTAACTCTGTAAGCTAAGATGCAAGACATGAACCTAATTGATCGAGCTATGCATTATGCAAGACAAGTTCAGCTCTCACTGCAGGATAATCTTCTCAAGGTTTCCCTTTTATTACAGAATAAAGTGTTGGTAAGATGCAACTGCCACTTTCCTGCAGCGTTCCGTACACACTAACTCTTACCTTGGTGAATAAAGTAAGAGGAATAGACCAGCTTGATCAATGATCACATCAATTTTCTCATATATGTTTCTAACTTTTCAGGTATCGATTTTAAAGAAGACCAAGAAAGAGATCTAAAAAATGTTCTCCAGAAGACTGACCGAGATATCCCACTGGTGTTTGTCAGTGGAAATCATGACATAGGAAATGCCCCAACTCCTGAAACCATACAGACTTACTGCAACAACTGGGGAGATGATTACTTTTCTTTCTGGGTTGGGGGTGTTTTATTTCTTGTGCTAAACTCCCAATTATTCTTTGATTCTTCGAAATGCCCGGAACTAAAAGAGAGTCACGACAGATGGCTTGCTTCTCAGCTTGCCATAGCCAAGCAGCAGAAGTGTAAGCATGCAGTTATATTTCAGCACATCCCCTTATTCCTCCAAAATCCAGATGAAGATAACAACTATTTCAACATAGAGAAGTCGCTGCGGCAAGACTTATTAGAAATGTTTCATAAAGCAGGTACAGTGCTTTAATACTGATAAGTAACTCATATTGACATGTTCTTTTTTGGTATAGAAAAAAATATTTTATCAGGAGTATATTCGTATGAGATTTACAGAAATATATTTCTGGTATCTGATTGTCTCTCCATCTCAGAGGAACAGTTTCCCTCAAGAGTTTTAATGTGGCCTTAATCCTTTTTTGTTGAACCTGCCAAAAGACATAATATATTTCTTCATGTGGGATTATGCTTATACAGTGATAATTTAACCTCTCTGCAAAATGTGTAATGTGATTTTATATATATATATATATGTATGTATGTATATATATTTCTATGTATATTCCACAATATAAGACTAAGGCCGCATAGAATTCAAGAACTTCCCATCTGTTTTTGTAATTGTGCTTCAGATTTTGTTTTATGAGAATCATTTTTATTATGTAGTGCCCATAATAATGTAAGCATTGGATCTCAATATATAATATTTTTTAATCTAGAGGTCAGGAAAAAGAATACGTGTGTTGTACATAACATTTAAATTAAATTTGGCTTTTCTGGTAGAGTTTTCAAAAAAGTTAGGTTCATTCTATGTAGTTATCTGCTCTGCTGTAGACATGAACTAACGCTGGTGCAGCACATTGAAATGAGATGAGGGTCAACTCAGCCCTTCCTGCAGCCCTTTACTTCTGGACAAAAAGTAACTGTGGTCAATATTTGTTATATGATATTCATTATATAATATTCATTAGAGAAAGTGCAAGAAGCCATTCAAAATCATCAATAAGATTATCATAGTGTCATTTTTTTTTAATCCTGATATACCATAAAATGTATATTCTATATTTTCAGAAAATAGTGAAAATATTAAAAGGTGTGAGATTTTTAAAAACAAATAAAAATACATCCTTGTGTAGATTTATCTAGGACTGCAATCCTACATAAGAATGTTTTTGATAAGATTAGCTTGGATGGTTAAATTAGCCTACAAATGACCACCACAAAGTATCTACATTAACAAATCAACAATTTTCTGCGGTATGGTCCATGTTTTCCTTTATGTAAAATAGTTTTTAAATGGTACAGGTATCTTCTCAAGTACAAAGGGCTGTGTAGAGCCATTGATTACAAATGTATCATCTACTAGCTATTTTGTGGGCCTGCACGCGCGATTCTGGGGTAACAGATAACTGATTGATTGCATTTCTCATTTGAGTCAGAAAGGCAATTTACCAAATGTATTTATTAGTTTATATAAGTAGGAATGGGTCACCAAAAGAGTGCATTTAAAAGATTTGTGCGAAAGCAGGTTACTCTCTTTATTTTTACTTGTTTCCTTAGAAACAGCTGCCGTGTATTTTTTTTTCACTCCGTCCTCTTGAAAAAACCTTTGTCGAATGCCTAGAAAATATTGTGATAATGTACAAATAAGAAGTTATCGCGGCAGGACAGATACGCAGATGTGCAGTGACACCGGTTATTTTCTCTTTTAGTGTCTTGCCCAGCGATAATCAATTTTCAGCACATCCTTGGTTATGAAATTGGCTTTTTTTTCCCCCTGCATCAACTCCTGCATACTTAGAGGACGAGAAAAGACAGACAGTAGATAATGAAATCCATCTCATGACGTTCAAATTTTCTTTCCCGTTTTGACTTTTTGAAGTTTAAGGAGCTTAACCTTTTGAACGTTTAATATTTATTCCAATTTTCTGAACATAATGAATACAGAGAAAAATTATTCTGGCTCTTTGATGAAAGTTTTTTCTCCTTACGATCTGTTGCTTCCTTGAATCTCAATATGCTTAGTTGAAGTGTGTTCAAAATGCAAACTAGGTCAACTGGTAATTATGTTACAGGAAAGGTGGAATAGATTACATTTGTAAGCTGCATCGAGAAATTGTTGGAAGTGCAGTTTTTAGACACGTCTGGCTGATGCAAGCATCTGTTTAAACACAAGACAGCTCCAAAAATATTTTGAATATGGAGAAATTAAATAAGGAAAATAGATCTAGGCATATCAGCCTTAGAGAAGAATGGAGTCTTTGTTCAGCATTCAAATCTTTTTGGTCACATAAGCTTTCAAGACCTGAAAGATTATGTGACATCACATGTTTTTCTACGTTGACTAAAAGGTATCACCTTCGACTACCTCACAATTTATACCGTATTTACTCAATTATAAGACAAGGGTTTTTGCTAAAAAAAAAATCATCTGAAAAAACCTTGTTTTATAACCGAGGTCATCTTTTATTCAGACCTCAGATCCGTGTCACCATCACACAGTCGACTCAGCCTGGGGGCTTGTCGCTCACTTAGTCCCACTCGCTCTCTCGCACTCTCATTTACCCTCTCTCACTCTCTCTCAATGTCTTCCTACCTTTTCCGCCATAAACTTCCGTGTCCCTGTCTCCTTTTACACAGCTCCGTTTCTAGTCTTGCCTCTTCTTTGCTCTTCTGTCCACTTCTCACTGTATCAGCTGCATTATCCAGGTACTTCTGCACCTTCTCTGCAAATCTGTCTGCGATTTTCTGGCCTCTTCTGTAAAAGAGGGGGGACAACGGCACGCTCCTCTGGGCCAGCCCCACTACTCCAGTTTCTCCAAATCCAAATTTTATTAAATATCCTAACATTTCAGGTGTCCAAACCAAGTCACCAGTGTTTGAGGGCTAGAGGCAAAATGTGCTAATGGGTTGAATAATATTTCTAGTTTTCTTCATCACGGGCAGATCAGTCAGTGGGAATCTCCAACCCTTCATGTCCATGTTGGCTTCAACAAAAGCCATCCCTTTAAATTTAGCAGCATTTGGAAATAAAAATAAAATTTACAAATCATAAAGGCACAAGTAACAGGTATAAAGTAATCAAGCCGACTTCCTTTTTTATAGTAGGTTCCCACCAAAATAGCAAGGCATATTTCTCGTGAAGTTCATCCTTTTCTCCAGTCGCTTATAAACAAAATGCATCCTGTTAAAACTGCAGCTTTGATTTTTTTTCCCTCCTAGTTTTATTATTATCTCGCTTTTATCAGATTTATGGATGTAATTTAAACCCTTTCTCATTTTGCCACAATGAAGCCACACAATTTATATAGTTTGATATGATTAGTACCACTTATATTTAGAGAATTTACCATGCCCTCCTTAATCAGCCTAATGATGCAAAGATAAAATATCTGTTTTTTGTGAACTATAAAAGTACATTTAGAATCTGTTGGCAGTACCTAACAATAAAATTCAGTCCTTCTTAGCATACTGTTTTGCTAATGTGCTATCATTTATCCTTAGCTTAGATGAAAGGCCAACTGCAGATGCTACATCTGTTGTTCTGTAATGAAACACATTTCTCATATTTTAGGTGCATTTAAAAGCTAAGTTAATTGAATAGAGAATAATGCCCTATATTATTACAGTATAGGAGTTTTTTTTGGGGGGATTGGTGGTTTCAGGCTGTTCAACCTACTACTGAATTAACTTTGTAACTAAGTGTAGCATTAGAAACCGCATTCATTGTACCCCTCCCAGAGGTAATTCTTCATTCATGTAAAATGTAGTCCCCTTTTTTTTTTTCCGCTGGGGACACTGAATTGTCGTGTGACCCGAAAGAAGAGGGTTTGTTGTTGCAGAACCTAGAAGTACTTTTTGGGTGCTTTAATGCGATTAAACCGTCAGTGAAAAGAATAAAATGACTTATCTATGCTATGATACTTTTGGGTAGTCATAAAGTTTTTTTTGGGTGATTTTTGTAGTGGCACTAGTGGCGCCAGTTCTGGTGTTGTGGGTAGGGGCAGTTTAATCTGGTGTCACCCTTTTGCAGTTTGTAGCTACTGCTATTGCCTCTAAATCTCTAGAGGCTTGTAATGAACTCTTGCACGAAGTAATCAATAAATAATATCAAACATATTGACTGATGTCAGTGTGCAAACTGTCACGCTGCTCCATGCAGAAGACCATTGGTGTATTGAGTGTGCATTACATGCTTCAGCTGGTATCTCTGCTGGTATATGCTGAATCTTTATTCCACTTATATTGTGCTTACAAACGCATCTGCAGTTTTTATATTGGCTACGCTTCTGATTTACTTATTTACACCACTTCCTCAGGACTATGATCAGTTTATTTCTCCAGGTATGATCTCTTGCACTGATCCTGCACCTCCTTATTAACTCTCCATCCTACATCCTACAGACTTGCCTTACCACTCCTTGATCTTATTTTCCGCAAGATCGAGTATCTTTCTTTCGGCAACCAAAGTTCATCATTATGACGATCTCATTCCTGACCTTTTCCTCTTGGGTGACACTGAATCTCATTTTGAGATTTTCTCTCATTCCTTACTTATTTAATGGCAGTGGGATATTTTACTCTTTTAGCTCTCCAAGCCATCCTTCTGTGGCTTGTCACTTGTGTTTTCATTTTCTCGTCCTCCATGGGGTCTCCAGTTCATTTAACAGATAAAATGACTGTTCACCAGATACATTAGAGGCATGACTAGGGTCAAGGCTTTACATACATTTTTCATGTCACTATGACTTTTTTTTGTAACACAATTGGAAGAATATATTTTATTTACACAATTTAATTTGTAAACAGATTTTCTTTGCTATTTATATACATTTTCAAAAATTGTGATTCACTGGTATCATTCAAACAGTTTTTTCATTATTTAAATTTTACCTTTACTTGAACACCATTCCAGATATTTGATACACTATATGACCAAAAGTAAGTGGACACTTGACCATCCAACCTATATGAGCTTGTTGGACATTTCCAAAACTGTGGGCATTAATCTCATATTAACTGGCAATTACATTTTTCTGTAATTTTCTTTGGGCGAATACAAGTATATCCATTTTTGTCATGTCTATTGTGTGCAATGGCAGGGTATATACAAGTACTGATACTTAATCTCAGGGCATGTGATATTAAAGCATTGTGTAAGTGCTTTAATATGCGCTTGTGCTCTATGTTCGTTCAATAAACCTGTAACAATAAAAGTTCTTAGGAGAAGCTGCAGCACAACAGTCCTCACTGGTTCCATTTCTGGGGCACCCAATGGCTGTGTATAGCCAATCAGTGGCAGGAAAGCACTCCTATTCAATTTAATGGGAGAGCTGTTGGTGCTTGTCCAGAACCCTTGGGGTGGGGGCATGTTCCACTGAACACATCTCTAGCAAGCCATGGAGCAAAAAGTGAGGAAAGGGGGCAACTGGATCTGCAGATATTTGCACCTGGGATCACGTAAAAATTTAAAGGGACCACTCAGCTACCATCGACATTAAAAAGTATATGTGATGGCTGGAGTGTCCTCTTAAGGCAAGACAATTTAGTACCAAAACAGGGCCTCTAGAGTGTTGGTCTTAAAATAATAATAAACCCATAAGGCTGTTAAAAAAAATAAAAACAACTGCTTTTCGGTCATATCTCTTGAACTGACTATAGGCTGACACCTGAGGGACTACCTGCTCTTGGAAGCTTAAATACTTAATTACTTTCACATTTAAGTACGGTGTTGGAATGAGCAGAATGTTACCCATGTAGGACTGTCATTTTCTAGCGCCTGTCATCATATTTACCATGCCTAACAAAACAATGTTAATTCCAGACGATTTATTATTTAAAACTTTCTAAAATTCATCACAATAGAAAAGAAAGCATTTTATTCTTGTGATATTCTTTATAGACAAACAGTTTCCATGTAGGAAAGAATACCAATAATTGATTTTCCTCTAGAGGAACCTACTCTGGCCTTAAATATTCTAAAACAATAAATCAATGCAATGTTTAATTCTTTGCAGATATGAAAAGCCCATGGCCAGTAAGACAATATTAGAAACCCAGCTTCATTTTAATGTTTAATAGAGGATACTGACACTTAATGAAGCTGGCACTACAAATAAAATGAACTTTAATTGCGTTTTTTCCACAAATGCTGTATATAGAAATGTCAGCTCGAGTAGTGCAGAAATAGTATTCCCATTTCTGTGTTTCTTATTATTTGTATGTAAGTGTAATCGTATCAGCCTTGCCATTACCATTAGTAGTATTGGGCAGGATCTCTCAGTAATACAGAAAATACATGAAATGTTTTGTCTTCAAGTCTGAAATGCCCCAAATAAAGACATATTTGACTAATTTTACACCAACCCTTGATTGTGTAAAGATGCTTGACACCATTTGCAGCATAAATATTTAGCCAGTTTTGTTGTCATGCTCTGATCCCCAAACAGCTTACTGTTGTTGAGAACTAGCTTAACATATAGCAGAGGATCGTGTGCAGGTGAGCGCTCACCTGAAACAAAGAAATAAATGATAAATAAATATTATTTATAGTCATATATATTATGACTTCTGTGGTTCTTCCAACCATAGGACAATAACTAGATCATATTAAACAATGATGGGAGTTCCTTTAAGTCCAGTAACCATAAATGAGAACATAGTCCAACTGTTGATGGACTACTAAAACATGTATTGCAAGAATACTAAAATATATACCCTTAGAATGCCGTGGCTTATATAGAGATAAGCTTAAGGCAACTTGTTTATCGACAGGCCAGCTTACACAACTTCAATCATGCCTTGCATTGGAATTCAAGCCATTCATTATCTGGATTCTCTTTCAGGGTAATGTTGGCAAAATACCAAGTTTTCTATTTGGCGCTGCTTCTTCCTTCTTCCCAAATTCTGCTTTAATCCTAGAAATATGAAAAAGTTTTGCTAATACTTTTTCTTTTTTTTCTTCTTCTTCTTCTTCTTCTTAAAAGTACTTTGTTGGAAAGCTCTAGCTCTGCCAGGAGAAAAAAAAAGATTTTTGAAGTTTAATGTACTGAATTATAGATGTAACTTGTACCCTAGGTAGATATTCACAGCTTGTACAGAATAAAGAAAACTTTATCAGGAAATGAAAAGCAGTGAATCACATTCAACTGACAGAGGATTTGCTGTAGAACCAATCAGTTTCATATTTTAGTAATTGTTTTACCTCTTGAAATTCTTTCTTAAGTCAGTTATATCAAGTAGCTGTTCAAACAAAATGCATAATGCTGTAACACTCACTGAATGAATTTAATCATAATGAAGGGTCTTAAATCCTGAATTGGAAGACATAAAGGGGCCAATTCCTTTAGAATATGAGATGTAGAATTATAATACCTGTACAAAGACACCATCAGTCCCACTCATAAGGAAGCAATTGGGGCTTTGATTTAAATTTCATTCTACAGTTAAGCCTGGCTTTTTTGTTTGACGTGTTATTACTTTTCTCCAAAGTTTGGGATGTAGAATACCCTCAAGATGGCTGCTATCACAGCCGTGTATTTTGCTCACATGTACTTGTATGCAGCCCTTGTATACATTGGTTGTTCCTTATTCATGAATTGTGTTTCAGTCACTATAGAAGAGAGTTATTTGTTCATCCAATAAATAGTTCCAGCACTCAAGCAACAGTGACACTGTGGGGCATATTCATACCTGACAACTTCCCAGTGGCATCTGTTTGGAGCTCCTTGTCTTCTGCTCGTTACAGGAGGAAGGGGGTTATGCTCTGATAACAGAGCAGGGACTATCCCCATTTACACTTTAAAGAGGTGTGCATTGGGCAAATAATAGGTGGAAAGTTCACAGGGAGTGATGGGACCAGACACAGTTCTTCTGCCTTGAGATCAAAGGCAATAATACAGAGTCTTGGAGAGACTCCAAGTAGAACTTGGTAAGTTTGTAATATATACAATATACATATACATATACACACGCATATATATTTGGTACTTTGCACTTTGGGGCAAAGTACCAAATTTAGAACTGTTAGTTGCCATGGAAACAAAGGAATGTTCCTGCTGGCTGCCCCATGTTATCACCCACCAGTTATGTTATCTAGGAATATGCTGCACTGTACCTATTATGAGCGCACATATGTATGTATATATATATATATATATATATATATATATATATATATATACATATAACAATTCATCTTCTAGAGGAGTTTAAACATCTGCCCTATTATAGTTCTGTAAATAGACAGAATTATAATATTTTGATCCCGTGATCATGGTTTCTACATGTTATTTAAGATCCTGATTCTAAACATTGTAACGTGAAGCATCATTTTGTTGTTTTCCTTAGTGTTAGAACAGTTGTTTCATATAAATAATGCAACAAAATAGTTGAAAACTATCTTTTTTTTTTAGGTTTCCTCGATGCTAGCTTAATTATATAAAGTCTAAAAGACAACTGATTTATGTTTATAGATGAACCCATGCTTTGCTTGACTGCTGTAACATAATCATAGATCCAGTATACAAATTTCAAATACAAAATGTTTCATTAGGAAACGCCACGGTAAAGATTTCTGTAGACTTAAACAAGGTTTCTCTTTGAAAATGACTGGATGAAGGTTAAACGGCCTCTGTTTACTAATAGGAAATTGGCCCAATTTATAACCCAGCGCCAGACAAAACAATTGGATGTGAATATAGCTTTGTTGGCACATTGTGTCTTTATTTTCATTTGCTGTTATAAATCAACAGTGGGTGATCAATTTACTTTACAGAGCATACATCTCCAGAAAATACTGTATGTTTCTGATGATCATTTTTAGCTAGAACAACTGCATTTATAGTTTAATGTCAAAATGACTTCTATTAACCACAATGAACCATCAAAGACTGGTTGCTAAAGTATATAAAACCACAACTCATCATTTTGGAAGCATAAAGGTAAAAATATGGTTATCACAGTGTTTTGAGGAAGGGCTTAATTCTATGGCTAATCGTCCTTCACCAGCAATTTATAACTTGGCCTGGCTACTCTAATGAGAGGGGTAGGACTGTGTTCTGATTTAGTTTAAAAAAAAAGAAATCCCAGATATGGAGGTACATTGATGCGACCAAGCCTTTGGAGGTAGGTTGAACATTTTACTTCCTTAATTTAACAATGGATTACAAACTCAGCTGATTGGCTTAGTTGACAGCATTTCCAAAAAATCATTATGCATCATAGTAGGCCAGCTCAGCTGTTCTTTCAGGAGAAGCTCACTGAAGTTGGCCCTTCATATTGGACAGCAAAGTTAATGAGTTGAAATACTTAACTGGGAACTTCCTGGAGTCCTTCTCCTTCTGGTGGAGTGACTATTTGAGTGGGACTAGCCCCAGGCAGCCTTGAATGGTCTGGGTTGGAGGGGTAGTGTGTGTGGCCAAATGCTGCTCCCCTGCTGGGAGAGAGAGACCCAGACACTCTGGGTCAAACCTGGATAGTTCCAGAGAATGCTGCCATCAACTGAGTTGTTTTAAAGACCATTTAAATACAATAACGTTTCTAAACCATAGAGGGAATCTGTTTTAGCAGTCATTTTGTTTATAGAAAAAAAAACATTGTTCCAGCTATTCAAGTTTGTTACTCAATGGAACACTTACGTGCCTTAAATCTCCCTTTTTTGTTGATGCATAATTTGTGGATGCCATTATTACTAACCTCATTGTTAATGTGGTCTCCATAACGCAATAGAGAATAGAAATCAGTTTTTAGCATTATTCATCTGTGTTAACATTATTCTTTAGTGAGATTTACTTAGTAAATCTAGTTGTTTAATAATTTGTATTTTGAATGGATTTGTCTATTTACAATATTTATGTGTATTTTTCTTTCTTGCAGGCATCAGAGCGGTGTTCTCTGGACACTACCATAGGAACACTGGAGGCATGTACAAAGATTTAGACATGGTGGTGACCTCTGCCATTGGATGTCAGCTTGGAGAAGACAAACACGGTCTTCGCGTGGTGGTTGTCACTGAAGAGAAGGTTGTTCACAGATATTACAGCTTAGATGAACTAAATTCCAAGGGGCTTGATCAAGACCTTATGGATTTAATTCATCAGAAATAATGTAATCAACACTTTACATACACTGATATCAACATACTATTGTTGTGGTGGAAGGTCTTTTTTGTTTGTTTAATAGAAAACACTACAATATCAAAGGTGCTACTACACCCAAGTCAGATGAGCTTCATCATCAGTCTGTGTATAATTTTTTGATTAAGTATTTTATTTGTGAGAAACATGCATCCAAAATGTTAAGACTAAAGATTAGTTCTTTCTCCTAAAATATCATGATCTTTTTTTTCTATCATGTAAATTTTTAAAATGTTATCCCACAGAACTGCTTGTGGCAATTTTTTTGATTCTTATAGATAATGATCATAGTTTCGCTGTAGTTTTTTTATGGCTTTCATATCTGATTGTTAAAAAGCAGCCATTAAACATTTTACATACCCTCATGTAATTAAAATTAAAACACAATGCACATACACTATATATTCTTACCCACATTCAGGGCCGGCCACAGACAAAATGAACCCCCCCCCATTATCTACCCTTCTTCTCCCTCCGTCCCTTCCGCCCCCCTCATTATCTACCCTTCTTCTCCCTCCGTCCCTTCCGCCTCCCCCATTATCTACTCTTCCTCTCGCTCCCTATTATCTACCCTTACTCTCCCTCCCTTGTACTTACCTTTCAGTGGTCCTGCGGCGAATCTCCCTGTTCGATCATCTTCCGGCGCTTAGCATTACAAGCCGGCACCGAGGGCGAACAGGGAGACTCGCCGCAGAGGAGAGAGAGCAGGGCGTCGAGCGGGTACTGACAACTTGACCACTCGGTGCCCCTCTCTCTTCCGCTTTAAAAATAAAAAAAGCGCTTGGGGCGGCAAAGTGCCGCCCCTTCAAAAGTGCCTCCTGGAGCAGTTGCCCCACTCAGCTCCATTGTCGGGCCGGCCCTGCCCACATTGAAGCAAAACACGTACTGGTATGATTATTCATCTAAAGGTACTCTAAAATGGACATTTTGTGCAAAAGTTCTTTAACACAGAGGTATATTCTTCAGCCAGGCAATATGTCAGACAGTTCAGAATTTCAACACTGTATTTGCATTACGAAAGCCCAATCCTACTGATCTTCTCCAGGAAGGAAGCCATGGCAGGCCCCACATAATGCCAAGGTAGTGTAGGCATAATGATGCCAGGTTTATGAAATGCTGAAAGGCTCCCTCCATCCATCATATGCACTTCAATGCTTATGATAGCCGCGTGAGCCTTTGACCTTTCTGCTGTGTCCCTTGCATGAGAGGATTTTGCAGAATGCACCCATATGCATTTGCCCCATTGCAATATATGTGTTCTGCCAGACATATCTTCCTGCTTGTGATATACTTACCGCTCAGCTCTTGCCCAGTACTCAGAGTTACTTTAATGTGAATCCTCCACCCGCTCACAAATAAAGCTGAATTTCTGGTCTCCCCTTACCCTTTATATCACCGTTGTGCTTATATGTGAAGCACTTGTTCATTTAAAATGCATAATTATATTTTTTGAAGAGTTATTTTAAACCTTTTATTTGAAAACTTAAGGCTTCAACATGAAAATAAAAATGTTTAATTTGTCTGCAAACCTCAAGGCTATTAAATATGACCCCATATTTTGGAGCAGTTAGGGCATTTATATGTGTCGTTTATTTCCAAGGACTGTTGTGGTGACAGATTGCAAATTGCTACAGGTTACTATATAAACTAGTAGATTTGTATATTGGTACAGAAAGCAATAACAAAGCTATTAATAGAGTTATTCCATTTTAGAACACATATGGGTTACTTGGAAATATTAAATTTGATTTGACGTTTTTTCTGTAAAGTAATTAACTAAAATAGACTATGTATGTTGGGAAAAGTGCCATTGTGAGGTTATATTTAATCCGTAATGCCTCTTTGTTTATTTCAAATTGAGTAATCAAATGTTCTGTATAATTTATACAACTTTGTAATTATATGTGTTTTATATGCAAGCTAAACCTTCCAGCCAAATAGTGTTAAAAAAAAGTTCTCGATGCGTTACTGTTACAGACCGTATTTCGACAAAAACAGAATAGGAAATTGGTAGAATTGGAGAATAATATCAACTCAGCAAAGTGAATATTACAAATGAGCACAGACTCCGATGGTGTCTACAACCATCACAATAAATAGAATAAAAAATATAGGAGAATTAGTGTGAAACTACCTTGGAGCTGGTGCTGAAATACATATACACCATAAATATCAACAATAAAAACACAATAGAAAAATATGTATAATAAAAGACAGGTCATAAGACAATGAAATAGATATCAAAAACGTATTAGCCAATAGAATAAATAAGGCATAATTTAAAATACATAGATACATCACTTAATATCTTTCAAGACTGTAGAATTCTCTTTATGAGAAACTAATGTTATATGTAATATAAATGGGAATTAATAATTAAAGGCATAATACGCATGCTCACAGCACTACGATAGTCCAATGAGACAGACTCGCTGATGTAATTCTTAAGAAGTATGTTTAATATGCACTATGAGAGACTGGAATGTCAGATCAGAGCCGATATGCAGGACCTAAGCATTAAACGTTATTGTTTTTATAATTTTTGGTTGGTTTTGGGTTAGGTGTAAGCTTTCTACATTTTCTATACATTTCTTTCTATATTTTTTTTCTGTTCTATATTTTGATTTATGTAAAAGTTTTAAGGTTACTAACATCTTAGCATATTAAACTTATTGCAAAATTAATCTTTTTTGTTTTCGTAAATAATTTCAAAGAATTGGATTGTAAAGCTTATACAAATTTTAAATACACATCCATTTATCTAGAAACAATAAAAATGACAGATTATCTATTTTTAGACCTATAATCCACTGTGTTCAAAATCTAACTTTTACAAAAATAAAAGTCGTATCCATTTACAACCCTCTCTCAAAGGGCAACCATTTGTCTATTAATAAATAGATTGTATCAGCTTTCCATATTTCTGGTTTATAGTATAGTGGAAATAAGTAAAGTGCGATTGGAGTGCAAAGCCCAAATATCACTCAAAGCCAAAATCCAAAAATGTTAACACTTATTATAGACCCCACACTCCACAATGTTTGTTAACAGACGATATACCTGCATCCACAGTTATTTTATCATTTATTTTGTCTATAATTTTTTATAATTTGGTACATAAAATATTGAAATTGTTTTATTTAGAAAAGATAAAGGACTTTGTCATTTTCTGCAGCCCCAAACAGATCAGACTTCCATGCGGTTGCTATATACTTGAAAAAGGCAAGTATTTCTTTTTCTAGTTTTTTTTTTGTTGGCCAGCACAATGTATAGATCAGATGTATAGATCAGATCAGAGATGTTTTAGATAGGATGGTCGACTACGTTTAAGTTTTTTTTAATAAGATCCTCTTTTGTTACTGATTTCTTAATAATCCCACATGCACAGTAGTTATGGGATGTTGATTCTCTGCAGTTGTTGCATGCTTAGTGTGTCTATATTTCATTGACTAGCAGGTCCTTCATACAGGATTAAGCTGAATGCACCTAAGCGATGTTTGGCAAAATCAAATGGAATCCCTGCCATCTGTTACAACACAATCCCATCTGCCTTCCTGTAACTCTCTGCTGAACATTTTGTTAAAGTTAAATAAAGATAGCATTAAATATATGATGGTCTTAAAATAAAATTCCATTTTGGTAAATGCAAAATGTGATACTTAGCATGACTTGTAAAAATGATGATTTCGAATACCTTTTCTAAACCGTGCAAACTACAAACATTCTAGCCATTTAACTGACTGGCAGTTTACATAACACTGCCTTTTGGGTCTCTTTCTCATACTGTAAATAAACTGGTATGTTATGTGTATCCATAGAGAGTTTTATTTTTAATTGAGATGTTTATGCACTGCTGGGCTATTCAAACATTGTGTCATTTTTGTGGCCCTCGAGACAGAAGTTATCCAGATGATACCATCCGTGGCCTCAGCCTGTGCAAAACTTACTTCTACTCCTGCCATCCACAAATGTGGAGAAGGCTTTTGATAGGATTGACTGGTCGTTTATGCTAGCCCCCCTCTGGCATATGGGTTTTGGCTCCGTTTTTTTCCCCTGTATACGACCCCCTCAGCTCCTCAATTTACGCATTCAATTTCACGCCGTTGACTTTTTTGCAAGATTACCTCCGCAGATGGTTGGGGCTTACGGTTTCCTGGCTGGGCAGAATCAACAATATAAAAATGATTATTACGCCCCGGCTCCTATATCTCCTTCAGACTGCCCCTATACATGTTCCTCTTCCCTTTTTTGCCTCTGTTCGCTCTGCCTTTCTCTGGTTTGTTTGGGGCCGCCGGGATCCGCGCCTACTTGATGTCTGACGGCCTTAAGCCAGTGGAGGGTCTGCTGGATCCAAGACCTCCCACTCCTCTTGAGAGATTCAGATATGCACAGTTATGTAACTTTTTTTGGTCATTGGAGCAGAGACATCATGTTTTGAGGGACCTCACCAAATTTAAAACTTCCGGCTCATGGTATTTCCTTGCTATATGGCCTGCTCCTCCACCCTATATGGGCAAATGGGAGGCGTCGCTGCAGGGCGCATTCACGGAGGAGCGGTGGGAGAAGATTTGTGTTCTGACCCACCACGGTTCTCTTAGTAACAGAGACCAGGAAATGTTGTACAAATTGCTAGCTCTATGGTATTGGTCCCCTGCTACTACAGCACGGTATAATCCTGGAGTGGCGGACGAGTGCTGGAGGTGTGGGGCGTCACCGTGCTCCCTTCCTCACCTATGGTGGGACTGCCTGAGTATAGTTCCCTTCTGGATGGCTGTACATGCCCATACTCAGGCCTTCACTGATAAACCTATTGCCTTTATGCCTGCATTCCTACTTCTTCAACACATGTCCTTTTCGATCTCCTGGTACAAGTCCTTGGTGGTGCGTCTTTTTCTGACGACAAGAAAGGTACTGATTCCTTTGCATTGGGGTGATCCGGCCCCCCCTTCGGATCGAGAATGGTTCTTACGTGTAGAACAGAAGCAAATTCTTGAGGAGTTAATACACTCGGCTACTGGTGCAGTTGGTATCACTGGCTGCAGTTCCTCTCTAGCTCTTGAATCTGCTCCCGGTTTAGCGCTACGCCCACATAAGAGATAGTGGAGACAGGTCTAGGGACCTTCCTTGGCATCTCTACTGTTACCCCTTCCATTTCTTTTTTCCCTCTCTAGCATGCATGTGTGTTGGCGATGAGCTATAGTGACAAAGAGTGTTAGATAAATGTTTTAAGTGTTTTCTTGGGCTTTTGTAATAATGAATGTGTGTGTTTGCATGTGGATGAGTGAATGAGTAGAGGCAGTGTGAGTGAATGGGTGACTGAATATTGGTCCACCAAGAGATTATTCGTACAGTACTATAACAAAGAAAACAGTGTATATAAAATACATTTATACACTGCATAGTACTGTATAATAAATAAGCTTTTTTTCCTTTTTTTTACATGAAATTTGTTTATGGTGATCTGTATGGTGAACTGGGTCCCACAGGAACCTGTTATTCCCATAGCATCAATGGTTCAGTACTCATTCATAAAAATTTCGAATAAAGATTGTGTGTAGTCATTTTTGTTTGAGCTATTTTCCTTTCAAATGGTCCTCTCTGTCCAGATTTTGAAAGTATACAAAACAGAACAAAAGTATGACATCCGCATACTTTATGTGAACATTTATGTCCCTACGGGACAGAAGAGAAGCAATTGTCATAACATCAAAGGCATATTTTCCTAAGTAATGATTGAATTCCACCTAGGGGTGCATTATTTAATAATCTGGCCCAGTATGATATATTTTCTCTTCACATATAAGTCACCGAAAACTTTCTGTCCGTAAGGAATAATGCCAGGGCTAATTAAAAAATCCATCAATATTCCCATCTACGAATAAGCAAACGTATTTCTTCTATGACAATGTATTATAGGGAAAATACTTTAATAATTACAAAAATGCTGATACAAAATTCTTACTACCACATGCTGCTTATTTAAAAAACTAACACAGAGTAAGACTGATATATGTTTTTTTTTAAACGGGGGGGAGTCTCACCATATATTTATACTTTTGTTATTGTGCTGTGGTTGCAAGGAATATATACTATATGGGCAAAAGTATTGGGACACACCTCTTAATTATTCAGGTTCTTCACTCAGACCCATTGCCACGAGTGTATAAAATAACTGTAGTCTGTATTTACAAACATTTGTGAGACAATGGGTCCTTCTGAAGACCTCAGTGAATGCAAACGTTTATAGGATAGGCGTTAGGCTATCCTGATTGTAAGAAAGGACCAAAGGGTCAAATAAGGTTTAATGTTTTTACAGCAGGAACAAAATGGGCAGACTAGTTCTTAATCTGCCATCAAGTTCTGTATTTCTATGCCGATAGATATGTTTATACTCCTGTGCCCGATACAATATGATAATCATTGAAACGCAAAAGGGCAGCAGCTGTGCAAACAGACAATCAGGGTCTGTTCTGGCTCTTAATGCTTTATAATGAGAATCCAGACTGATGCTTGGTTAATGTGCATAGTAACTCATAAAAATATGAAACTTCCCATTAAAACACCAGCTTTCACCCTATTTCTATCTGTGAGCAAGCAAACGTCCAACAAAGTCATGCCAGCTTGTAATTTTTTCACAGACCTTTTACAAGTCTGTGCCTTGAAAACAATGCATCACTAATCAAGGTCGGGATGTAGGAGTACACCACTGTGGAACCATTGGGACCACTGAGAACTTCCCATCCCTCTCCTTGTAAGAGTTGGGAAAGCACAGCTTTGATGTCTGTCCACGACTGGGCAGGTTCAGGATAAGACATGGTGCTCTGGTATGTACGGATAACAGCAGAGCTATATGTATTTTTTATTGAGCCACTTACTTTCAGCCCCCCACCCCCCCTTACGAGCCCTAGTCATTCAACCAAATATGATCAAACTAACTGCGAAGAGAAAATGCCTCTCTTAAACACATATAAGAAGGTCTAACCTGTGCCTTGGATGCAGTTCCAGTATGTTCAGCACACATTTCGAGCCTGTTGTACGTTCTACTTTAATCGCTAGCTCTATGTCCCTACTGGGCAGAAGTAGAATCAGTTGCCGCCTCTTGGTCTTGTAAACTAATGTGCGGAACGCATTTATGCTGGTAAGAGCACAAGAAGCTCACTTAACCAGAACATTACAGAAAATACTACTCAATGCTACCCAACCTTATTCCATAGAAATGTGTTGTGGTATTTCTAGGTCAGTCCCGAGATTTTGTATATTAATATTTATTGTTATTTTTAGTGGAAGTCACTTTGTAGGATTTGGTTGCTGCAGATATGTCTGGAGTCACCCATTCTGTAGTTCTTCTTCTTTATCATATAATGGCAAAGGGATGGGGCGAAGGTAAGTCTGGTGTGTTACTGAGCAAGGAACCTACTGAAATCAGGAACATAATCTGTAATATTCGTATAAAAATCCTCAAATCAACAGACACATTGCCTCTATTAGGGAACAGGGGAAAATGGGTGACCCGATTTCATATATAAGCATTTTTAATTTTTCTCTTGTCTTTGCTTTCGGTTCACAGTAATAACAATGAGCCCAAGTTGTCTTATAGCGTGTGATATTCTGAACACATTCCTATTTAGGCGGAATAAAGAACAGAATGTAAAGTACTACTCAGATACTACTGAGCAGTGAATAACATAAAAGACAGTAATTCTATGCGGCTCTACTGTTGTTATTTTCTCCATGACCTACTTGATTCTGTTTCCCTCATTATCTTGTTTCAGATAATAAAAGGGAATGAAATTCACATTCTGCTTCTGTCTGAGCCTTCATTTCCCTACCATTAGCCATAATTCTTAAAGCACTTTTGTTTGAAAGGTGCTTAAAGCCATCATATATACATTTTTGCATTATGAGTTAGTATAAATTTCGAATTAAAGGTGATTCTGTGTTATAAACAATTAACACCAAACTCTCCAAACATACATTCTTATACATGCATTCCTGCTTCCATACAGTATTATTAGACATACTGACATACTAGAGATGATTGGGGAAATGTATCATTGGTAAACCAAACAAAAGCTGTTTTTGCAGGCAAATTTCCAACCTTTTGATCTCAAAGGGCTAATTCTCTCAGTCATACTATGACACAGGCAAACCTTAGAGAGAAAACTATTAAATGACCTTTTAATGATTGCGGTAAAACTAGGGCTGTACAAACAGTACCCGGGTATTGGCTCTCGCAGCCTACTATACGTTACTGGCCCTTGTGGTCAGCCCAGAGGGCCCCTTTGCAGGGATTTCTATCTATATTTTATGGTGCAAATAGCCTCTCAGTAAACATATGAAATAAATAATACAGCAAAGACACAGCTCAAAAAGACATTGTGAAAGCGTAATATAAGCTTTATGTTTGAGTATAAAAAAAAGTGTGTTTTTCCTTAATTCTGCAAAAAAAACAAACCTGTTTCATAGCAACCACAAATTCTGCTAACTGCTTCTAATACGCTGCTAACGTCTCATGTATGTCTCAGACTGAAAGCAACAGGAGCACGTTCTGCAGGCAGAGACCCAATAAACAACCTGATTATCAAGGAGGGGAACTATACAAAAACAGTACAATTTATTCAATATTATACTTTCTTTCTTATTAGCCAGCATTGTGGGGGTATTATGAACAGTATTTGTATGTTGTACATTTTCCAACTGCTATAAATGAATACTAATGGAATATAAAGCGTCAAAGATTACCGATTTGATTTGAAGTAAAAAAAAAAAAATCTACCAGACATGAATAATGTTTACAATTTTATTTGAAATAAAAATGCATTTTGATTTACTATATTTCTCCTTTATGTTTTATATAGCTCTTGCCGGTATGTGCAAAAAGAATATATTTATTTATGGTTGCCACTGCTGTGAGACTTTGGGATGTATGAAATATATATCTAGGAAAGTATACTGAGTGTGAGCCATGAAATAAAAATAAAAAAAACAAGGGTGAAGGAGAGAGCTGAATCTGAAGAATAGAGTTGTGGACAGAAACAGCTCTTTTTTGTAATTCTTCTTTATTCAAAGAGGGAATATCATAGACCATGTTAATTTATGTATTAAAAACAGATTGCAAAACTGACCAATGGAAACATCTCTTTTTTTTAGAAAGTTCTAGAGTATAACTTTTGGAAAGTAATACAAGATGACCCAAAAAAGGATATTTGAGTTTAGTCTTGGATTCTTGAGTAGACTTGGGTTTACTCCCTTGCAATGCACGGTAAGGTCTGATGCATGCTGACGAGCACTCAATAATTCATAGCTGGGTTACATCACCAAAAGTAACTATGTTGTCACCCAAGTGTGACCCTGATGAAAATGAGAGCAGTGACGTACAGATTCAAAAACATTCCCCTAACTTGTGTTCATATGCAATAAATGTAAAACTTGCCTTTTAACAGAAAGAAGGCTCATTAAATTTGCATGAAAGTCAAACCAAGAAATTTGTGATAGAAACTGTCTTTCTATCACCCTGATAATGAACATTTAATCAAAGAAAGAGACAGGTACATTCACCTTATTTTTAATTATCTTATTAGTGTTTCGTTTAAGATTTTTTTTAGAAGGAATTGGCGGCTTCTTCAAAATACAATAAAGCAAAGTGAATTAAGGCGCTCGAAATAAAATTATGAATTATAGTTTGTAAGGTGCTCAGTGTAAAATAAGAAAAAAAGCTGCCAGCGCTTAGCACATGACCCCTAGTACTGGGTAAAAAAAATATATACTTAAATTTAAATAGCAACTCATTAAGATACCATTTGCTATTTGAATTTAATTAACCCAGCACTTTATTCGCTATAGGTGTCACTTTGTAAGAAGAGATATATTTAAATTGTTAGAATAACAAAGACTGGATGTCACTTTATTTATTATTAGTCTTTAATAATACATATGTTGTAAATTGAGCGCTGCACTATTTATCTTTTTCCAGCTTCTTCAAAATAATTACATTTTTGTAATTTTAACCTTTAGCCAAAATTGTCTCAGAGAATCTTCACACGCAAAATGATTACTAAATTAATTAAATTAGTATCTGTATCTGCGCCAGTCTTGGACAAAATAGGGCTTTGGGATTTCAAGAACATCAGCCCACAAATTAAATGATTGCCTTCCTCTCTGTTATTGAAAAATAGAACCAGAAGGCCAGTGACCCACTAGGTGTTTGCCTTGTATAACGCATGATGAGCCCAGGCCTGCTTACTGATTATCTTATCTAAAGACCCCTTAATGTTCTTTAGGACCAACAGTGTATATCAAGATGTAATAATTAGGTTTTCAATTATTGAGTAAACAGTAAGTCATTGTGAGTTGTCAGTTCCAGCAAATCTATTCTTCATGATGCATAGTTATTGCTGTAATAAGATATTTGTTATTTTACTCTAGGATCAGCCCCCAACAATATCCGAAAAAATCATATGTGCCTAAAATTGCATCTCAAAAATAACAAATTAGTTTTCTGTGAGCTACCACATCTATGGAAAGATCCAACTCACAAGGTGGTTTATTTTATTTTTTACCTCTTTGTTACATTCAGTACAATATTTGAGTTGTATAAACTTCAAACAAAGAGAATTGACTATTGTACTTTACAAAATCAGATAAAGTAAAAATATATATATGAGAATTCAAGATGCCATTGAAATCAAGAATGAAATTAACCCCTTCCGGATCGCCGATTACATACTGCGTCTTCACGTGAAGACCGCAGTATGTTTTTAAATATTTAAATTCCGTGATTCGCTGAAAAGCGATCACGTGCACGGAATTGGGGGGGGGTGGCTGCTACTGATCGCTGGGAACACCCAGCGGTCAGTAGCAGCCGCCCCTCGCGCGATCCCAGCGTTCAAAGCGACGCTGGATCGCGTAAAGGCTGTGACGTACCTGGTACGTCCCGGTCTGCCGGTGACCCGTGACCCGGAAGTACCAGGTACGTCCCGGTCTTGAAAGGGTTAAACTGCAGGTTTGTTGTCATAACATAAAACACTCCAATCAGTGAAGACTGATTAGTTTCGGAAGAAACTTGGTAGTACAAATCTATTTCCACTGCAAGTTTATATCATTGGAGATGCTGGAAAAAAGTTGGCAGTGAAAGTCTAGTCTCAGAATGTTCGATTGCTAGGTATGGAGTTGAATGTGGATGAAGTCAGACATGTTTGTGCTTAATATAATTTTACCAGTATAAAAACCATAGCAGAACAGTTTATCTATCACTCTGAACTCCTTTTTTGGTTGTATTCTAGAAAAGCAGTGTAGTTCTTACCATACTGCTGGCACAATATATTCTTGTAGTCCCTTGGTTTGACGTGTATACCTGTCTATGCCAGTGTGGACTATGAAGACTGTTGGAGCCCTTATATATGGAATAGATTTGTTGAGCCTCTGTTCATAAAGTATGGATTCTGCTGCATCATATTCTGTGTTTAATAATGCAGATACCCACAGGCAATAAATATGTATTCTGTTCTCCGTACATGACTGGAGCAGTGTGCGCATGCTAACTAGATAACTGTGCTTGGGAGGAGAGAGATGCTATTGGAGTATCACAGCAAACCTCCAGCAATTGGCTCCAGCCAGGGATGAACTCACTCATTGGAATACGTAAGAAATTCTAGGTCGGCTGCTTGCCCTGTGACCAGTCTCCAAGCGGAAGCCACATTGTCAGCAGTCACGGAGTTTTATGACTTGGCCCCGGGGGCAAGGTAAGCAGTGGAATGCAAACTAAGTTACTTGGGGAACAAAAGGAGTGTGTGTGTTTTTTGTATGTGTGTATTTAACACTACAGTGAGTGCGTTTGAGTGTCGATGAAAGTGGTGAGTTTGCCTGAGTGTGCATCAATATGAGCAATCATCTTATTAAGAAGTTGTGGGATATGATGGCGGTCATGGGGCCATTGTGGTAAGATATTAATTAGGGAGGGCTAACCCTAATAAACAAATTGGTGCTAGGACCCAAAAATAAAATTAAATTCAGTAATATATGCGGGATTTAGTTATTTCCTAGGCTGTTTTTTTCCAGTCCAGACCTGGCTCCATCTCTTTCACATTTTCCCTTGGAAATGTATATGTCATTAATATGGGCGGATGGAACCAACACCTAATAGGTTGTAAGCCCACAATAGTTGGATCCTTTTCTTTTTCTGTAAGAGTATGTATTATGTTTGCTCATGTTATTGTCAATTTTGTGACAGCGCTTGTCTTGGGCAAGGAAATATAAAGATCGGAGTACTGACGATTGTAAAAAATGTGATTTTTACTGACAAAACTGACTTTTTTTGTTTTCATTCAAGGCTACAAACAGCTAGTATCAAAAGTAGTCCTGGTGAACCTGTAAGATTTAGGTGTCTTCAACAGAGCGCCCCCTTTAAAGGAGTGTGAACGCTCATAGATACTAAAATACAGAGACACAGAATTGTTTGAAAATGGAATAACTTTTACTTTACCCTAGAAATAAATGTACTTTGTACTTGGAAATGTATCTGATGATCATCACGACTTGTGGGCTTGATTCGTTAGCGTCAACACTGTATAATAAAGATACTGGCATTATCACAAAGTTCTAAACATAGACATAGTTTTGTTTCACACAAAACATGAAAGAAATATATGATTAACTTGTGGGTTTCATAAATGTACTATACATATTTTGTTCTTGAATATCAACAAGTTATATTGATAAGTAATTTTGTAGCGACTCCCTAATGGTGCCAACCAAATGGTTCTAAAACAACCCTTATGAAATTCATATATTGCCAAGAGGTTTTTTTATGTTTATAATCCTAGCTAAAACATGTTTTTTTGATTTATAGTCATAGTTAACTTACTTTATTCTCAATATCTAAAATTCCGGTAGTATTTTTCCTATAGAACAATTAATTCACTCATATAACAAGTAACCAATCCCCAAGTTATTAGGAAAGACTAAGGATCTCAATATTGATTAAATTCAGTAATTTCAGTAATATATGCGGGATTTAGTTATTTCCTAGGCTGTTTTTTTTCCAGTCCAGTCCTTTCCAATTTATAGCTTGGAAGAGAGGAAAAATATGAGGACAAGAGGCAATGATCTAAAACTAGAGAGCCAGAGGCTTATCTGTAGGGTAAGGGAGCTTTACTTTACTAAGAGAGTGGTAGATATGTAGAATAGCCCACCAGCAGAAGCGAAAGAAGTAAATACAGCGGGGGGCTAGCATAAATATAAGACAAAGACCAAGGACCGATTAAGGATCTTTCCACCTGTATTAAGCGGCAGACTAGATGGGCCAAGATGAAGAGACATCGATGGACCTTAAAAATTCATATTCCATTCAGTTAATTTTCTGTGTGAAAACACAAAATACATAACTAGAGAAATGCAAAAAAGGTTTATTTACTCAACATATAGTACAATTAATGTTTTGTTTTTAGAAAGTGGAACGTTAACTTAAAAAGTATTAGATGTATTATAGTTAGGACAGGTATTGATAGGGAGGCGGTTTAGATGTTCAGAATGTAGAATAACCTTTTGACAATTGATTTTATTATAGTGAATATGGGTAGGTAGAGCTGTACACATAACTGCATAACCCATAAAAATCCTGCTTTCCATTAGATAAAAGTTTTAGAAGAACATCCTCAAAGGTAACTTGCGCGACTCATTGAAGGGCGTCTTGCTTTTTAAGTTCACAGCTTCAAAATATACAGTAGTTTAAACACAGTAGGAACTATATACAAAGCCACGCTTCTAACGGTGTGGATGTTAAAATCTAGAAGCCGTTAAACAAGGTATTTTTCCTTTCCAATTTATTTCCATTGTAACCAAGATAATGAAAAGATTTAAAGCTCAATGTCTCCAGGCACGCGGTTTCTAAACTTATTCACACATAGCATAGAAATGTCTATGCGTTTGTTTATGTCCAATAAGTAACAGTGATCTGTTTAGGGGATGAATACAGATGCCACAATGATCAAAATGATAAAATTAATAATAAAAACATAAACTCTTATTCAGAGTATTCTGGCCTAGGGCAGCAGGTCCAGAGGGGCAGCAGCCCTCTGCCGCATAAAGCCAGTGTTCACAGGCAGATCGCTGATCTCCCCAATTGGCCCGCAGATCCTTAAAAGACCAAGCGTCGGGATATCAACCTGGCATGGCCTTGCCAAAAAATAGCATTACAAATGCCCCATGTTTGGGATCTTTTGGCAGCTTTTACACACAGTTTGTGTTCTGAATTCTAATCTAATAACATTAACGTACAGGTAGCGAAACAGAAATCCCAGAGGTACCCTGATTGCTAATATTCAAGAAACACATGGATGTTATAAAATGTAAGTTAAACAACAAACTATAATTAATAGACATTTAATCTAGGTTACCTTTGCCTTCCAATCTGATCACCATAGTCCGGCACAAGAGCAATGGTTCGGAAACTGGGCAGTTGCCCCTTTTGCCCCACTATACAGGCAGTATCCCGCTTCCTGATCCTGAGTGTGTGTATGAATAGTGAGCAGTGTGCGATCAGTGAATGGGCTGTGTTAACAGTTGAACTTATGATGTGCGGGGTACCCACAATATGGGTAATTAACTTTTTTCAATGGGAAGGGTGGTTGTACTTTCCATTAATAGACTACTTTGTACAAGTGGTGTAAGGTCCCTGTAAATTCACTTGTTTTTATTGTGCCTCCCCCCTCCCAAATCCTCATATGTGCCCTTTAATCTAATGGGGGCTCTAAGAAGCTGCTTCATCTGCGTATATGGTAACGCCGTCTCTGCAAACATTATACTGAGTTCCAGAATCCCGTTGCACGATCACTTGCAGTTTACACAGTTTTTGTACATTTTAGAATTGTGGATCAATCTACAGGCTTTTAATCAGTGGGACATTTTGCCGCACCACTTTAGAAACCTCGGGCTACATTCTAAGCCTGCTGTATTCTGTTCCGTAGAATCCTTATCTATCCAGTTTCATCATGTATAGAGCTGTATTGATTTGGATTTAAGCAGGGGGTATCTTTTTTCCCCATTGAAGTACACAGAATAAACTACAGTGGCTTTGGAAATAAGAGAATATAAAAGACATACACAATAAATCGTTTCAAGATAATGAGGCATTTTTTTGGAAATATACAAAGAACAGGATCATAAATAGTGTTATTGATAAAATGAATTAAGTACCCCCTGTTGTCTATAATAAGGAGGTAATTGTCTGGAGTCTTCAACTGACATCATAAATCACCAGACAAAAGGTTGAACACCTTCTAAAATGTCACTAGAAGACTAGATGCAATTAGAGTCTAAATTAAATGCAGTGGGGAGCTTCATTTTTTTTAAAGGAAATATGTTTGTAGAGTTCTCCCTCTATCTTGTGGTTGTGATTAACCTTTTTGCCTGTATAGCTACCTAGTGGGTTTTTTTTTTAGTTGCCTACAAACCTAGACCTTAAAAATATCCACATCTAAGCAATGGCAGAATTCCTTTCGAGAGGAATACCTACAGATAATATGTTACTAAATACAGAAAAAATAAAAAATATATATAATATTTAAAAATATACTTCAGCTTTTTATCCATTCTGCTTGAATTATAGTACCATAGTGTTTAGATAAAAAAGCAAAGGTGCCAGATTTCATTATATAAAAATTTTTTCTATTTACAAATTGTTTCAAATTATTTATCTCTTTCATCTTTCATCTTTTTTTTTTTTTTTTTTTTTTTAAAGTACCCAAGCCACTATGATCTTCCCAACCGGTCTATAGCCTCGAATAGAGACTCTGGGGCTTAAGTATACTTTAGCCCCAGAGTCTTCATTCAGTTCTATGAAGTTGAGATTCGGGGCTTCAGTCTCAGTAGCCCCCTAGCGACACCACTTATTTAAATACACAAAACCTCATGAGGTCTGCTATGAACAGTCAAAAATATTATGACTGCCTACAATGGCAATAGACAGATAACGGCTTTTCATTCATTGGAACAGTATAAAACAAAAGCCCACTTTCATTTGGATGCTACATTACAGGCAGTCAGAATGGGACCATACTTATTGTACTCATGGTTCTAGGAGGACATGACTGCATCCAACAACTCCCCTCTCTCATTTTTCTTGGTGTGAGCTCATTCATTATAATTTATTGCACCAAGAATTAATTTCAGTTACTTCCAAGGGCATGCATTTTTCCAGGATGTGTACATCATCAGTACTCAAGGTTGTCATTCGTCCCTGGTCTCCTATTCTGATATTTAAAGCTAATGTGTAAATAATTGAAAATAATTATCTGTCTTTCTGTTGATCTGTCTGATGGGTTTATGTATGGCAATTATTCTTCTTCTTCTATTTATATATTGGTAACAGTTTGTTACAGTACATACATTCAAAAAACAATAACAATTATTTACAATATATGTGTGTGTGTATATATATATATATATATATATATACACACAGAGTGTGTGCAAGGGTTTTAGAAAGGTACTTGTAATGTCAAGATAAATCTAAGACTTGAGCAGGGACCCTTGACACCATACAGGCACAAACATCTAGGTAGCTTCCTTCTGATGCAGAGATAAAACAGAAAGGGACAAGAAATGTTCATGTTTTGGAGATGAATATAAGATGAAATAAGTTAATAAAATATAAAGGATCTGGACACTGATGGTTCATTGCACAATTAGGGTTTTACCAGGTTTATCTGTGTTAAAAGAATTTTCAGGTTTAATTTAATTTAAAATATCTTTATTAGAATCCCAGAGGGTTCAATTAACATTGCCTAAGATAATATTATGATTGAAATTATGTTAATGCTACCAGATATATGAGCCAATTTTGCAATGATTCTATCTATCATTATAATGAACAAATATAATAGTGGAAATAGAAAAAAACTATTTTGTATGATGAAGAAAGAATATACAAGGAGCAATGAACAAAAAGAGAAGAAAGAAGAATAAGAACGCGCAAGAGAAAAAGTTGAGCTCCTCAGCAAGAAGGCTGGGATGCGGAAGCAGTTGGCAGAGAAGTTAAGGAGAGAGTGAATGAGGTTGAGTGACAACGAATTTTGTTTTCTAATGTAAAAGTCTATTGGATTTCCGTCCCAACTGAAAGAGCAGGAAACATCCAGAAATGAATGGACCAAAACCGAACAAAATGTATCCAATCGTTTTTGGTCTATTTGCAAAAGTGTAGTGTGCATGTATGTAAGAGGATGGTGTATGTTACTGAATGGCATTAGCATGTAATGTTAGAGTGTGTATTGGTGTATGGGGTTAGCATTTCTGTGCATGAGTGATTTGTGTTAGCATGTGCGTGTGTTAATCTTAGTTTGTTACGTTATAGTGCTAGATTGTGTAAGTGCATAGTGTTAGCATGAGTGTATATCTGTGTTAGTATTTGGTGTTAGCATGTGTGTCTGGGTGTCAGTGTGTGATGTTATCATGAGTTTGTGTGTCAGCATATGGTATTGGAGTGTTAGGGGGAGCTTAGGGTTAGTGATGCCTGGGAGGAGGAGAGAAGCATGGATGGTGCAAAGAGTGGGACAGTAGGATGGACATGGGGCAGGCTGATGGGAGTGGCATGGGGGCCCAGACGTTAAGTATATACTGGGCACACAAATCAATGCACAAAAAAGTGCTTTAATGTCTTTTCAAGTAAGTATGTACACTGATCAGCCACAACATTATGATCATTGACAGGCAAGGGAATAACACTGACAATCTTGTTATCATGGCCCCTGTCAGTAGGTGGGATATATAAGACAGCAAGTGAATATTTTGTCCTCAAAGTTGATGGGCAAGCGTAAGGATCTGAGCGACTTTGACAAGGGCAAAATTGTGATGTCTTGACAACTGAGTCAGAGGATCTCCAACAGAAGATCTACAGCTCTTGTGGGTGTTCTGCAGTGGTCAGTACCAAAAGTCGTCCAAGGAAGGAAAGGCGTTGGTGAACCGGCAACAGGGTCATGGGCTGTCAAGGCTCATTGATGCATGTAGGGGCGAAGGCTGGCACGTGTGGTCAAATTAAACAGATGAGCTACTACAGCTCTTATTGCTGAAAAAGTTAATGCTGGTTCTGATAGAAAGGTATTCGAACACACAGCTGTGTATGGGCTGTGTAGTTGCAGACCAGTCAGGGTGCCTATGCCGACCCCTGTCCACTGTCGAAAGCACCTACAATGGGCACGTGAGCATAAGAACTGGACCACGCAGCAACCACGGACCACGGGCAATGTTCTACTGGAAAACATTGGGTCCTGCCATTAATGTGGATGTTACTTTGACACATACCACTTACCTAAGCAGTGTTGTAGACCCTTGTAATGCAGACACAATTATTAAAAAATTGGCTAATATATCTAGTAGTGTTAATATGATTTAAATTATAATATTCTCTTTAGCAATGTTAAATGAAACCTCTGAGATTCTTAGAAAGCTATTCTAAACTAAATTAAACCTGAAGATTCTTTTAACACATACAAAAGCATTAATCATGGCAAAGATATCAAAAAGATAAACCTGTTAAAATGTAATTGTGTAATGAACCATCAGCGTCCACTTCCTTTATATTTTATTCCAAGCCTTTTTTTTAAGTATTTTTTCACCATCTTTGATTCCTAAAGAAATATTCACCTCCAAAGCATGAACATTTCTCATTCCTTTCTGTTTTATCTCTGCATCAGACGGAAGCTACCTGGATGTTTGTGTCTGTATGGAGTCAAGGACCCCAGCTCAAGTCTTAGATTTATCTTGACATTACATGTCCTGCTTTGTAGGGTAAAAGCACTGCTCCTCGCAGATAAAAAGAACAAACATTTGTTTTAGAAGCTCTCACATCTTCAGCTTTTTGAGGAATCGCTTACCCGTCTGTAGCATCACTGCAACGAAACCGAGGTCCCCATTCTCAGAAAATATACAGAGTTTGCCGATCTCCTTGTTATATTACATTTCTTTCCTATTCCATGGAAAGAGTAAAAATTAATAATAACATTAAATTGTCAATATGCCAAAATGACAATAACATATTGGTACAGATGGCAAAAAAGCCCTATTCTTCAGCGCTAACAATCTATTACGAGGTTGAAGGGAATGAGGCAAAAGGTGAGGAGCCGCTTGAAGGAGGATTATGTGATCATAGCAATTAAAATCAATGACCTGGAGATCTAAAAGGTGGGGAGAACAGATGGTTTCTTTGGAATTCGAGAGTTTTGTATTTAGAGGATAGACTACATAAGTTACTCCACCTTTGCCCGAGAAAAATATGTAGTGTTCACCGTGCAAAATTGAATCAAGTACTATCAAAGTAAAGCTTACAGACATCAGTGCAAAGCATGATCGCTGTGCCCAAGAGCAGAATGGGCCAGGGGCAATTGCAATTGCCCCCTGGAGCTGCCATTGCCCTGAAAGGGCCAATAACTTTCTATTAATCATTTCTAAGAGGTAGATATTGCTATAGTTCTAGTCATTAAAAAACTTTACTTGGAATATAAATCATTAAGAAATGTAATTTACTCAAGGTGGATAAAATACAGAAAAGGTTATTATATGGAACAAATATGCATTTCATTGTATTGGCTATTTACAACAAATATGAAAAATATACATTGAAAATATGACATTGAAACAAGCTCTATGTATTCACACAATGGCAGAAGAAGATGAATTTGTACTTTTATACTGTAAAAGAAATGATTAAAACTGATTTTTTTCACTACTAACATTTTCAAGGTTAAAATCTCCGGCAATTTTACTGTAGGATGTAATTGTCCTAGATTCAAAGAGTCGAAACATGAGCAGGCTGCGGGGTAAATGACTAGAACATTATTACGAGACATTCAGATTTAGGGAAAGAGTTACAGGTCCTTACTCATGCAATCATTTATACAATGAGAATCTTGAAAGTTTCTTTGATGAGCCTACACATTTTTATAAATCTAATAAAATGCTGGAATTTAAACCTATTTTGATTTTAGTAAAATGCAACATAAAGAGGACAATGTATTCTTCCTCACCGATATCTTAATGTGATATTTAAGACTATATAATTTAAGCATTACAGCAACAGTGTGATAATTATTTCATGAGCTAATTTTATGTAACGTGTAAATATAGCCAAATTCTGTTGAATCATCCTCTAAATTCAGGTCACTGTACCTACCCATATGCGTCACTTTAAACAGTATGATTACATTAATTTGTAGGACTTCGGGTAAAAGAAGATTTGTGGAGAAAGCCCATGCTTTATTTAGTTAATATGTATCTTATTGTACTAACAGAGTTTACTGATTGCTAGTATGTTTCAATGTGAATGTGTGTGTAGATATATGTATATATTCCTACCCCTATAAATTAATAAACAGGTCCTGTAGAAGTACCCAAACTAACAGGCTTCTTCTTTAGAAGGCAAATTATTGTTTCAACACCCAAAAGTTGTAGGGGCTTTAGATGTTTAGCTGCTTTCAATCATCTCCTAGTGATTTATATGCGAGCTAAACTTGATCCACCGTAATCATTTAATGTGAATACAGTTACCTATATCTGCACGATCAGACGATTAGCCACTGGAACCACGTCTATTCTGTGCTGATTGAATGGAGCTTGTTCTGAGAACATCTGCCCATGTCTTCAGCTGATCTGCTGTAATTGCAGGAGCTATAGAGAATATGGCGTAGCTCCCCAGGTCTATTCTAGTATAATGTAAAAATAACTATGGCTTCCTTCAGTTCTTTCCTTATGGTCTTAATAAGAGTGTGGTGAATTGATGGGATGACTCTTGTTAGTTTTGATCTCTTCTCTACTGACGTCAGAAAAATCTTGATGATTGAAAAGCAAGAAAATAGGTTAATTGTAATAAGGTAGGTGATTATTTTTTCTCAATATGCCTCCATGAGAACTGTTGAGATGCGATGCCAGACACAACCTCTTGAGATATATTTACGTAAAATATATTAAAAACATAAAATATGGTAATTACATGCCTATTCCTTTTATGATTCATATTTAAGCTACACAATATACGTAACATATTAAGTGTTATTTGTGTGAATATCTTCTGCCAGCTTTGACTGGAATTATTGCTCTGTAAGTTTAATTTAGCATGAATGGAACACCTAAACCTTTGAATAATTGAGCTCTGTAGTTGTACAATGGCCTCAACAAACAAGCACTAATCAGAACAGGCAGGTAAGGCCTTTCCAGAGCAAATACATGCGGTTACACATGTTGTAACATTGTGCAACAGAACGCAACACTGCTGACTATTAGGAAAATTAGTACATTTTAAGACCTTTTGTTTGCCCCAAATTGCACAGCAATGTATAAAATGTTCACAGTGTGCAGGCAGCTATAGGTAAGGCCTCCAGGTAAGGGAAGTTTGTGAGGTGTGATTGCAAGAGTGACGTCTGGTAATATGTGACTTGTGGTGATGTGTGATTGATGGCGTGATGTGTGGTAATGTGTGACTTGTGGGGAGGTGTGATGTGTGATTCATAGAGTGAGGGGTGGTGATGTGGTACTTGTGGTGAGGTGTGATGTGTGATAGACTGAGGTGTGGTAATATGCGACTTGTGGTGGAATGTGATGAGGTGATATGTGTGAATGTGTGAGGTGTGGTAAGGTGTAGTATGTGACTGATAGTATGAGGTGTGATAGAGTGAGTATGTCTTAGTGTAAGTGTGTTTTAGAGTGAGTGTGGGTTAATGTTGTAGTGTAAACTTGTGAGCAGACCCTAATGTATTGGTTTGTCTAGTTTTAGTTTTGTCAGACCCTTTGAATGTATGCACAATATTAATAAATTATAATAATAGCGAGTGTGTGTAAGTGTGTGTGCTAATGTGTTTCCTACAGAAGGGGAGACAAGGGGCCAGTATGGCCAGGCAGCCCTCCCCTGGCAGAGTTGTTATAATTAATAATAACCACTTAGTGCTTCTGCCATACCAGCCCAATCTAATAATAGAACATGTATATAAACGAATGCATACAACATACTCCCATAAATTATTAATTAACTCATAAATGATCTATTAATTACTATTACATTATTTAAATAGGCTGATCAACAGTGAGATCTATGTTTTCCAGAGAAAGAATAAGAACTGTTTATCCATGATTACTTTTAAGACATATTTAGCCTTTATTTATAAAATGTACTTGCCACTTGTGCATTGCTTCCCTGGTGCCCTTTTAACACATTTGAATCTCCATATTCTCAGTAGAGGGATATGTCTTATTTCCTACAGTGGGAGTCCTGAAAATGGATAGTACATTGAGAACATTAAAGTAATTAGAGGATGATCAAAGCAAGGTCTGAGGGAATCTGTTCTCCCCCGCTGAGACATCTATCGTACCACAGTATGGAGTCTCTCTGTAATACGACCACGGAAAGCAGAAAGATCATCGGCACCTTGCCGGCATCACATAAACTGTCTTTACAGTACCCAGTATTTTGTAATAGCTCTTCTATTGACTCAGGTTTTTGAACTTTATGACTAGTACCCATTCTTCTAGCAAAGGCCTAATTTTCCATCTGAAACCTTAAAGAGTTTCTTGACATTGCAATCACAAAGTCTGCCATTTGCAGACCTAGATGCTCCTTTGATTGTGAAATTAGCATATGATAAGTGATTATACCGGCTCTTGACATGGAGTACATAGCTGCCCTTAACAGTAGCGTATAATTTGGGAACTCATTAGGAATTCAGGTGCTGTAACGTGGGTAAGAAATCTGGATTTTTTTTATTTTTTAAGCAAGATTAACTCCTATTTTGTTTGATTTTTTTCTACTATAGACATGTTCAATTAATGATAATAAGTTGCACGATAATGGATTATGTTCTTTGTGTCAGAATTTTATTTTTCTGTCACCTGGAGTTTTTTTTATTTTCAATTTGCTTGATTGCCCCTTTCCAGGGCTGAAGATGAGGACTTGTGGACATCCTGGATCTTCCCTGGATGGACCTTTAAAAGGTAAGATGTGCCTTTTTCCCACTGGTTACACCCTTTAAGTGGCATTTGGTTGGACCCGCCATATCTGATTGGCAGGCCCTTATTGGTTCTGGTGATGTCATACATGATCTGCTGGGATATAGATATGAATCGCCTGATAAATCACATTTTACATTGGCAAAAATGTCTGATTGTCAGTGGAAGGACATCAATGGTATATACATTTCTATAAATAAATACTATATCCTCTTTAAATACTTTCATGGTTTTTATGCATCTGAAAGTTCATTAAATGTCATGGCTACAACCATTCAGAGTGTGCTCGCTATTCCAACTCAGCCTTGAAGGTGTTAAAGACACATGTCATGTCTTGTAACACTCAAAGCTAAAAATTGCTAGGTTGCTGGAGGGAAACATATTCCTAGAGTTACATTAACTGGTACGGTGTTATTTTTATGGTCTAATTGCTTTATTGAAGGTACTTGCGCTAGACAGTAATTCAAAGTCATTCCTTTGCCCTAATAAAACTGTTCGCTTTACCTTTGCTGATATTTATTCATCAATTCAAAATGTCGTGTACTTCTTTTTAAGCCTTCAAAGCTAAGATTTGCTTGAAACCCAACCATTACGATGGAAGGTTTTCGTTGGTGGAAAGTGTGTGTAAACACAATTAAAATGTGTAAAATAGAAACATGGCTTTTGGGAGGAAATTTAAAACTATGCTTAATTTTTGTGACCTCTGAGGCTGGAAACATTCTCCGATGGTGTACGTTACCGGATACACCAACCGCTGCCCACTGGTTACGCCCAAGGAGGCTAATATGTAGAGCTTGGGTTGCTGCTCTCAGCATAGCTAGTCTCACACCATGTTCTATGTATTTTCACTATTTGGGAATCACTTTGGGTTCTCCCCATGTGTGAAGATGAGTCCAGACATGGACCCCCTCACTCATTAAGACTAGAGGGCTACCAACTGCACCTCATTCATAAGGTGTATAAAGGTTACACTGTATTGTTAGGGCGTCTTCTTGTTGAGTTAACTGCACCTCTCTGATAAGCACCAGAAAGGCTAAGATGTCCAGGTAGGTTTCCTGGTTCTTTCAGCAGGTGTAGTTGCTGTTTTAAGATGAGTTATAAGACAATGGGAGGGCTTCCTACCTAAACACCTACAGGTTTCAGAGGGGTAATCAAACTTGAACACCCCAAACATGAGACTAAATAGTGTTAATTATGTTTATTAATGTACACTAAAATGCTATGGTACTACTAAGTGACATAGAAGATCAATTATACATATATTGCATGTGCAGTCCCTATCCTAATGAAGTTCCAAGTGGCAGGAAAAAAGCACTAAACTGGTCCTCTCTACTAAGTAATCTATTTATTAACACACTTTGTTCCCTCACCTAGTGCCCTAACACATCTACACCGACGATAGAGGGAACCTGCTGCAGCATACCCTGCATGACCTACTGGTATATTGCGCGTTTCTACATAGCGTTGGGTGTTATCATCAGAGGATTCTATAATCCCTAGGTTAGGGAACACTGTGTGCTTATAAATAGATTACAGAGTAGAGAGGACCAGTATAGTGTTTTGATTTTTTCCTGCCGCTTGGAACCTCCTGAGGATAGGGACTGCACATACAGTATATATAAATACTCTTGTATGTTACTTAGTAGCACCACAGAATTTTAGTGTACATGTTTTATATACAGGATTCTAGTTTAGTCCCAAGTTTCAGATGAGTTAGCCTCACTTTTTTGGGGAATCTCTTGAGGTAAAGGTATGCCACGGTATGGAGCTCCTTGCTCAAAGTGTCTAGAGAGACACTACACATCACCGATGAGACCTATGCAGTTTGAAACAAATATCTGGTCGTTATTGGTGCAAATGGGCCAAAAAAGAACCTGACCTATCTGCATAAGTATAGTAGGATTTTATTGTTGGATGGGAAGAAGAAGCGGCAAGGCTTCTTACACATTTCAAATGCTAATATGTTAAGTCATATCCTTCTTCCTCTACTTCGACTGTTTTATTGTTATGCTAATGGAAGCATATATATTTTCCCGACAATCTTGGTCTTAGAAATGCCTTTCAAATATACACTTAACATTATTCATTGTTAGATTAACCAGACAGTTTATTATACAATCTCCTGTATGCTGAAAGAGACATATTAAACCAAAAAATATATACACTTAAAAATATATACGGTACATCTGAAAATAGTATTCAAGGACATTAATCCTACTTGGAGATAGAGCTGAAATTGTCTTGGCAGGAGTTACCAAAGATACCCAGCATTTTTTACCCACTTCATCAGTGACTCTTGCCATTCCTGATATCGTGCATGCAATGTAAAGGGACACAGGGACTATGTGCCGTATCATGATTGTTTCCATACATTTCCACTTTTTGATATGGGTGTCCATTTGTACCCACTTCTATTTCATGCATCATACATGTAAGGGTTCTGGAAGTAAAGGGTTACATTTGATCAACCATTTGCTTCACTCTATTATGTGATGAGAGTTTTAGGTCTATAATTAGGTGCTGTCTTTGACGTCGATAACAAGAACTAAAGAATACACACCAAGTACATCTTCACAAGTGTTGTATAAGTGTCTTCAATAATTGACCGAAAGGATTATAATTCGACTTGCACCAGCCTATAATATTAACAAGACTGTGTCTTGGAGAATTGATATGAAAAAATATTATCGGTGATATTTTTACTGGCCTGACATATTTTCCATAACATATTGATGCACTTACGTTGTTATGGTGCATCCAGAGAGCATTAAATTAAGCAGACAGGCACTTTAATACATATGATAGCTCAATAGTCCCTTTACATTTACATGGTGTACCCCTGCAAACATCATCCCATCCTGCTGGTGAATTCTAACAAAAACCCCAATTGCCATGTAATCTAATGGCTCGACCTTGGAGCTAAAATGTTATTTATTCCATCTTTCTTGTCTCGTTATTTTTTCTGCTTATTAAGATTGTAATCCAAGCTCAAGACTGTTATGTAGGTGGATTTCTTGAGTTTCCAAGCATTTACAACTTACCTGTGACACATTTTTTGCATATGTTATAATATACATCATAAAGCTATGGCAGCGGTGTTCTTAGATTGTGAAGGCTTATAATTACCCAACACAAATAATGGTTAAAGTCAATGATGTCCCAATGACCTCTACCGGAGCAACCAGTTGATGAAGTCTTCTCATGAGGCTTTGATGAGATGCGATAGGCAACATTGGCTTTTGTGGAAAATGTGTGTCTCTTTCATTTGCGAAGAAATACAAGTTACCTAGAATACTAATATAATAGTGTACTGGTAAAAAAAAACAGTGATTAAAAAATACTTAATTAAAAAAATATTTAGGTTTGCTTATTTAGAACTTTTCAAGTACACAAAAACACATTTTTTTTAAATCCTGTTAAAGTTAACACAGGCAGTGACTGGTATCTCTGCTTCTCTGTTTTTCTCAAGCAAATCAAGCAAAACCTAAAAATTAGGTCAAGAAGGAGAGATTTCAGTTTGTGTTAAAATTACTTGAATGAGCCATTTCCATTTAAATCCTTCTCAGTTCTTTTCTGTGGCATCAATTTTATGCTTCATATCTCCTGACATTGGTAAATTATTATAGGTATTGTAGACTTTCTACTAAATTATTTGTCGGTCCAATTTACATGTTTCAGAAGCAATTATCAAATGACTTGCTTTTCTTAAAGCAGAGAGTGCGAAGCATGATTCACATGTCTTATTTTTGGGGGGAAATTTCCTACTGATAAAAGAAGCACTTTGAACACCAATGAGTCATTTTAATTAAAATGCATTTAATTTAAATTTCAAGATATATAGGTGTTACCCTCGCCAACGCTGCCAGCCCCTCCGCTGTGCTGACAGGGGAGGCCTCTGGGCAGTGTTCTTGCACGTTGGTCAGGACACCTCTTAAGGTCTAAGCTGTGCTCTTTTGGACAACATGTGTCCCAATATAGGTGAAATGCCTTATCTTGATTTTATTATTTGAACTTGTGTTGGTAATCAGTCGTCCCAATACTGCAAATATAATGTATTGCAATCTAGAGCCTATGGAAACAATGGTATGGACAACCAACTCTCCAAACCTATGTCTTGTCCAGGTGCAACCCTTGGCTACCTCTGCCAGGATCCCATATATGTAAACCGTTGACTATGCCAACAACAAACATTCTTGTGTGCAATTTCAATATGTAATTTATCCTAAATCAGTTAATTTTCACAGGCTTCTATTAGTAGAAAGTCACCCGTCTAGGCATTGAAAAGAACCTATCCAAATGCAATCATATCTTTCAGTGGTTATCCTTAATTTGTCCTTTTTAGGAGGTAAATCTGCAGTTAAAGTGACAATATTATAAAGCATAAATATGGGTATATTATCCTCCCTTACCTTCAATAAAATGAACAATGACTCGTCTGCCAAGGCTTTGATTTTACACAACTCGCAATTTCAGAGAACCTATAGAAAAATTCACATGACCTGTTTGAGAAAATAGTTATCTTCAAACATCCTTTGGGGTATGCAAATAGATTATTGCTATTTCTGGGTATGGAGAGACCTGGGGCATATTAGGTAGCTTTTAAGACCTACATTTCTTTTTTCTAACTAGCCTCTTGTACTGCACTGTTTGTGAAATCTTTTAGCCTTGGAAATGATTTTTGTTTTGCATGTTGGGACTTGATGTTAGCCAAAAGTCTACATGTACTGCGTAACTATAAACTATATCAAGAATCTGTAAATTACTTCAAACTGTGAAGCCATTTTCATTGTTCTCTTATATATTTTAGTGACTTTTTGTCATTGTAGTGGTTTTGTTCATGACACTGATAATCCAGCTAGCACATGGCTCTGGTGAACAAAAGTACCATTTGAATTTTACATGTCAGATAGCTACAAAAGGTATAAAGCCATGCTAAAAAGAGAATTTTTATTAATACGGTTGTGGTGAAGTGTTAGGAAAAATCAAAGTGTGCATATGGCTTGGGAACTTTATATGCTATGCTTACTTTAGAATCTACTAAAGTTTGATCAATATGAAAACCAAAGACTTAAAGATATTTTCTTAAATATTTTTTTATGGATTTGATAGAATTATGTTCTTATGTTAACAAATTAAGCATCCGCTGCTCCATACATAGATTAGCAAAAGAACACAGCTTGTGTTACTTGGGTAGATATGCCACTGCGGGGGTCAATTAAATTAACCTCTGTAAAGATCTTCACATAATGCCCATAATATAATAATTATCATCTGGACAATGTAGTCAAGGGATTAAATTCTCTAGTCTATGACACATCCATGCTTATGTAGAAGCTTCTTTATGAAAAAATATAGTATTTTGCCCTTTTATAATCTTTTGTGAGTCCAGCTCATTTGTGCCAGAAGGGATACCAACTGACAGGGTCCATGAAGACCAATATATACATTTGGGGTTGCTGGCTCCCTCTGCTCTGGCACAGGGCATTTTTGGTTCTGGACTGCCCTTGTGGTAGAATCAGACCGATGTGTCAGTTTTTCCTCTATGATAGCACAACAGAGATTACATTTGAGATTCTCCTGTGTGGAGATGCACCGTAGGACAGGCTATTAAGCATTGGTGAGCTAAGCTCAGAACTAGATGATAAAAATTGCATCTAACCAATAACCTGCAATAACAGATCACGTTACTTAAAAACTATTTTAGAAACATTTCCAAACTTACTATGTAGTAAAATGTATATTATGTATTTATATGATTAGTTCTTTTTACTCCTTTATTATGTCCCCTGTGTACCTGATATAATCATTTGCATTGGGGAAGGGTTTATGAACAGTGGGTAGCCACGGTTGTTTACACTCTATAGCACCGTATTATAATAGAACGTATTGTGTCTGCTCTGTCAATTGATTAAGTTACACTTAATTTAATCACACTGGTTTGAATACAGGGTTTTTAGCCAAATCAATACAGAATCACATTAAATTAAATGCGGTGTCAGTGATACATTAAAGTATTGACCAGACAATGAAAAACACAGTTGTCCTTAGAAGAGTAATCCCAGCCAGCTAGTTAATGAATGCTTTAAGACAGAGTCCATCACGGTGCTATCAACATAGAACATAAAAGGGGATATAACACCTATGATGCATTTGAAAACTATGGCTTGCTAGGCTTACATATACATACAGGGATTAAATAGATAATATCGTATAAACTGGCTTGGCATCCAATGCTGTATAAAATAAGTAATCTGCCAGCAGCCAGTTTGATGAATGGATTAATGCCTACAAAGTTGCTGGACGGAATCGTCTTTTTTGTAAATTCTTTTCCATCCAAGTACTTAATTTTAGCAGTTAATGAAACAGGTTGATCCCTGCTGCCGGCTACTGCCTAGTCGATTTAGGCCAAAATCCTGATTATGCAAGTTTTTCACCCGGTTCCTATCATGTTCCCTCTCAGTTCCTGCCTACAAAGATTTTTCTTTCCACTTTTGTTTCCTTTTTTTTATTACATTTTACATACAAGTCCCTGCAGGGTAAATTGGGCAATGTGTAATTTAAAAAACCTAAAAAATACATTTTATCAACCTCAGAGCAAAGGTCTTCATATGTTAGATGTGAAAGTGAAGTCCATGCATTCACAAATATCCCAGCAGAATGTAGTAGAGTAACATTGTTTCTTCATCACACACTGTTTTTATCATTTTATTCATCATTTCAATATTCTAGGTTCCTCTGATTAATGAAAATACGCAAGCAACATGTCATCTTTCTATCAGTAGTTTGTGTTCTCCGTGATCTATAAGGATAGGTCTGGTGACAGCAGTACCATTATGCATTTCTTCAATTGTATTATTATTATTATATTTTTTTCTTTTTTGTCTAACAGTGTGTGGTAGGACACACAGAGTGCGAGTCTCGTCATAGATGACATTTCGCTGTGAGGCTTGGTTGTTATTTTCCTTAAGTGTGTCACAATTAACTATGCATCAGCTACACTTAATGACACTAATAGTCAACAATGCTTCACAAGATGCCTCTATGAATAAAGGAATCCTCTGTGCTAATTGCACGGGTAATTTCATTTTTTTTTAACTTGGCATCAAGTCTTATATTATCTTCAAGTCAAAATTTTTAAAGTACAAATATAATTGTATGTATATATTCAGACCTTGCTTCTACTAACCAAAGAACAGAATAATTTATACATTAGTCTAATGGCCGTGTTGGGCATCCATTGCATTGGAGTGAATATATTTTTGTAAGGTGGCAATTGTATTAAAATTGAAAAAAAACCCTACGCTTGGGAACCCTTAGATCAAAAATGCCATTGTGGGTCATGCTGTAGATCTGTTGGAAGATGTAGAGCATTCTACAGAAGTTAGAAAAAAAAGTAACACACTGTATTTCTGGCCCATTTCATGTTATTTTAATAGACAAAATGTGCTTTCGAGAAAAGAAAATGTATATGTGTGTCCCCTAAGCAGTGCCTTAATCTTCTTCTTATATAGTGAAGTCACCTCTAGGGTGAGCAGTGTGTTGCTATTCAATAATTTAGTCGCAGAGACAATATTTCTTCCTTCAGTTGATCTGCAGAGCCATTAAATTATAGTCAGTAGTTTTACCTTGAAAAATGATAGGGCCACGGAAATGTCAACAAATTAGCCTTTTACGCCCCCAGGTCTCATGGTTGTGTGGTTATATATAGTGGAACAGTGGCCAGGAAAAAAAAACGTGGGGAAGCATATTTTAGTATATTATCTCATTCACTGGGGATTAGCAAGCGGACATTATCCTAGAAATCTTGTTAACTCTATCACCCGGGACATCAATACAGATAGTCTGTTATGTTTTTGCACTTGGTTTGTATTTTCCTTGACGTGACTCTATTTTACGACAGTCTAAATGTGCAGTACTAATTCTATACAAAGCAGATTTCTTGTGTGGCCCAACCACCGTTACAAGCCTAGAGATGCAACCTTTGCATTCTGAACGGCCTGCCACGCGTAGTTAAAAGGGAAGGAAAAGAGGTTGCATTATTTTAGCATTATTTTATGTTTCTCACAGCCTACTTTAAATATCATAGAACCTGTTATAAAATGGGTTACCGTTAGGAAATGTTGGAACCCTATTGCCTAAATATTAGATGATCCCAGTTAAAAAGCATTTTTGTTCAAGTTTGACTACAAAAGGCATGTTACAAAAATAATATAATAAAATGATTTTGCTCTGTAGGTGCATATATGACTGTGTAAAAAGATTTGGCTACCAAATGTGTTAAAAACTGTTAAACTAAATATACCAAGATTAAATCTGATCTTGGCTATATTGTATTAAGAAAAAATGAACTCTGACACATACCACATGTGTAAAGTAAATCCAATAATTAATAGCTAAGTTGACTCGGAGTCACAAAGCTTGTCTTCATACAGACTGTTTGCTGATTAGAAGCTATCCCAAAAAAAGAAATGCTACATTTCCCCCCCTCGTCTTCTTCTATTTCTGTCCCCTACTTCTCTTTCTATGTTCTGGTGTTCAGTATGGGGGGCTGTTGCCTCTGTGGTATTTGGTTTCTCCATCACTTATTAAAGCCACACATTTTCTCTCTGGTCCTTCACGGAGAAAGTCTATGTCAGTCTATCCTAGAATGTTGGGAGCTGGTGAAGCTAATGTAACCGGGGGATAGAGAGAGTAGCTATTTGTTAATGTGGGTGTTCATTGGAGGGTGGGGGAAGGGCAAAGTTAAGCATAATTGATGCAACACTGACTGCTCTCGCCTTCATATTCTTTATTGTGACTCAATAAGGTTGTCCTGTGCTGAACCTTTGCTTTTTGTCCCCTTATCCTTTTATTTATGCACCCATCGTAGGAAAATCAATAAGCATTGATTTACAAAAAATAATAAAGAAAATATTATCACTTACATATCTTAGTGATGCATCCAACGTTCTCTCCCAGTAAAAAAACCACAATATTTTATTGATTAAAATGAATACTTAAAAGTACTAATACTAAAGCAAAGTTACATTAATACACAAAATAGACTTCATGACAGCTTGGGGTGTGCATACAGCTATGGAAAATAACTGAAAAGTGATTAAAAAGACCTTAGATCTTATCATTGTGTGCATTGTAGATTTTTACATTTCTTTTATCATTTCTCAAATCTATCGACCCATTCGCAGCCTTGCCTCACTGCTGGGGCTTTGGTGGCTGTTTGTACAAGTGGCCAATTTGACAACAGCAATGGCAAGAGAGACTAATTAACAAAGACCCGTGTCGCAGGCAGATGTTGTGACAGATAGCAACATATGATCCGGCAAAAACCATATGACCCAGCGACAATGATTTCCCCATCCAAGATCAATGCCAAGACATAGGAAGCAAGCGCATTAGGATAATTGCTTACACTGCTCTCAAGTCAACACTGTCAGTTCTGGCTTTTTATTGAGGTTACTTCAAATAAGCATTCTTAAAAATCTATATAGAAATAACATAATAAGAGTGTTATGCTGTATGCGAAACTAAAAAATATTATTAATCTGTAGCTATAACCGGCCTGAGATTCGTCTTATGTATGTAACAGACAGGAAACTAAAATTAATGGGGTGAACTATCAAGCTCAGTAGAATTTGACGGTACATAAAAAGCATTTGGACCAAATCGTCTGCAGATCTCCCCTGGTATAAAAACCCCAAACCTTACTTGGTCCCTGGTTTTGTCTTATATTCAGGATAGCCTTATCTGTCTGATCTTATTTTATGACCTTGCGTTTGTTAAGCTTTTAAACGGAACTTAATGACTTGTCTCCTATCTCTAGCAACATACCAATTAAAAAATGCAACACCGTTACCAGATCCATGGGTGGACAATGGATGTTGCAATCACAATCTTGTTACCTAGAATCAAGATTGTAGGTCACCGTATTCAGCACACAATTGTTTTATTACAAAAAAAAAAACCAAAACACATTGGGAATGTCAGGTTTAAATGTATAAACTGCCTATTTGAAGTATACATTTTAAACTGAAGTTAGTAAAGGAGAATTTTCATGCCACAAATAGATACTAACCATCATTATTAGGCAGAAGGACAATAGGGAATTCATTAGTTCCCGTGATTTCAAGATCTAAGGTACTTGCTGCTACTTTCATAATGGTGATGAGGTTAACGGATGTAATCTTCTTGCCTCCTTTCAGACTGAAAACACTACCTAACATTGCCGTTTAACTTCAGAGAAACTCTTACTTTTTAGACTGAAAACATTTTTTCCTCTGCAGATATAAATTACAGTAATTACAGCATACCGGTAATCATTTCCCAAAATAAAGCATCACTCAGAGGATTTAATTGAAAATTCTGTATATTTTAGTAAATAATAGGCACATTGGACAATACATTTAGGTTATTTATATAAGCACCTACATCTTTCCAAGATGCCATTCAAATAGATTTATTCACTTCCATACAAAGGTATTTCTACATATTTTAAAAACAAAAAAGTATCAGAAAAACACTTGTTTTCTTGTCCTGAAATTCATTTTAACTTGGCATATGCATTAAGATATAAAACAAATATAATATGTTATATAGTTGGTGCATATTCCTGGTAAGTAAAATCAGTTTCCCCGTGAAAACACATCAGTGCAGTTATATTGAAGAGAAGACAAAAGATAATATGGCAGTCCTTGCAATAATACATAAAGCCAACTGAGGACATCATTTATTTTTGAATCTAGAACATTAAAACTGTGTTTGAGCCATTTCTCGCAATATTTTATTCCACATTCTGAGACAATGTGTTCAGTCCTGTGGATGTGCATGCTGCTTTTCAAAATGCAGTTTGTAACCGTCATTCCCTTTATATAGCATGAAATGATAAACATTTTGGTGAAATACTATTATTTTATTGACGGCAATCAAAGTGAGTTTCCAAATTAAAATAATAATACTGTGCAACTATTTTTAATACATTGTTATATTACAATATTTATACATTTATATTAACAGTATAAGAGCAAAAACATGTAAAGAAAAATATGTCCCAGTCAAACACTGACTTAATATTGATATACGGTATATCACTGTGCTATTAGGATCTGTGCGCTGTCATGGTATTTACAGTTGTATATAAGAACAGCAGAATCCCACTTAGTAACGGTCATTAAACTGATCCACAAAGCAAACTTACAGCCCAAGAGTTTGTTGTTATTCCATAGGTTAACAGCTGCTTGCCCATACTATTACATAGATAATGAGCCATGTATGGAAGCCACTGCAGGTGACTGTGTCCATGTTTAAGTATTTTGTCGGAGGCTCCGGTCTTACAAACACAATCAGGGTTTGAGGACAAAGTAGTATTTATACATATTATCAAACACAATTATCCAATAATGAAAAAAACGTGACTCAAAATGTGATTATTCCACCAGTGAAGGGCACTATACTATCTTAGTGATTTACATGTTTTGTACAGGGCCATTCATGGTATTCTTTATCATATAAAGTGAAGTTAGTCAAATGAAACCCTTCTGCAAACTCTCTCATTAGTAAATAACCGTATCTATGCTTATTTAATATCTGTATGCCCCCCCCCCCATATCCTAACAAATGGGGAGACAATTAATTCAGCCTCCAGATTTGAGAGTCCAAGTTAAGCTTGATAAATATTTGGATTTATATAAATTTGGATTTATATCTAATAACATAAAAACACTTATTAAATCTTTTTATTACATGCATGAAAAGTGGAAAGTGCATTTATTAAGGAAATCCAGGCCTTTCAGAGTTTGTGAAGTCAGAATGTGATTGGTGTCAGTATCTGAGCTAATATGGCTACTAATAGGGAACCGATTAACATCCACAGGCTGCATTTTTAAAGACCACACCTGAGTGAACCACTGGTTCATATATTTATAAGTTTATAATATGTATAAGTTTAATGTGGGGTATGCATTCAATCTTGTCTGTTACAAAAGTCACATATTTAAAATATGCCTAGGACATATATTATTACTGTATGGAGTTCAGTCAAGTGTCCTCACTCAACACCCGCAGTGCAATCGTGCGTTTTTTTGGTTGTTGTCTGGATAATCATATTTTTTCCACTACATGGCAGTACAATAGCTCACCTTGCTTGTCTAAGACTCAAACACTTACACTTTTCATAAACAAACATCACACGTCACCTTTAATACCAAAATCACACACAAATTACCTTTTTACTTTAAGAATAATCATGTCTGTAGTAAAAAATAGACACAATTACAGTGCAACCACTCACTGTGACCAGTTATCACACACACACACTTGCTTACTCTGTCTGCTGTACAAACGCGTATTTTTATTGTTTACAACATACTAAGACGTGAAAAATAATTTCACAAAACTCACCCAACCATTATGATCCCCCACCTCAAGCACAATCTTTACTTTTTGTATAAGGAAACACTAAACTGTATACCTTTATATACCTTTATATCTGATTTATTCAGATAGCAGGTGATATATTGTATACATCTCTAATATCTTAATAAGATTCCATGAATTAAGACCCTTTGCAAAGGCGTATAAGGTGCTCAAAAGGTGTGTTTTAGGCTTGCTACTCTTGGACTATGCCTCCTATCATCTGCAGCTAAATGAATGATTAGAGATGAAGTCCAAATGACCTGTTTCTGGTCTGCATTTTTGCTTTATCGCCAGAGATTAAGTCCAATGACAGTATATATTTTCCAAAATATAGGTTGACAGTCTCACCAGAGAGACATAGCACAGGGCCCCCTCAAATTTAATATCTAATAATTATTGCAAAAACATGATATAGTAATTAACCCAACGGTAAAATATATTAAAGTCTGGTAAATGTCTGAAAAGTGATATTGAATATTCTAAGCATTTCCCAAACTTTCGCTTTAGGTTGGTCGTTGGTGTGCGTGTTAAAGCGGAACACATACATAGTGCGGATTATTGCAGAAGCAACATAAAGGACATGATTACTTGACGTATTTGAAGTAGATCCATGGGTTCGTTAAGAGCTGAGATGCTACAACAAAATTGACGCATTCAAAGGTTTGAGTCATTATGTTCGATACAGTCCTCTTTCCTCCAAGACTGATGTTAGCAAGGAAAAAAGGTCAAAGGTCTCCACTTTGAGGCTCAAGATTCCGTGACTCTCTTGGGTGATTGCGAGATAATTTCGGGAAACGCGAAGCCACTTTTGATCGACTGCTTTTTCCAAGCTGTTCTCCAGTGCTTTGAGTGTCACTAAAAGAGAGGGAGAGGAGAGGGAATAAATAGGTAATAAGTGCAAATTACTCACAAAGTGATTGCAACAAAGGTTAGAGCATTTTCCACCATGAATATGTCACTGCTGTACAGAGGTAGTCATCAGTGTCCTCGATACATGCCAGATTACATGAAGTGTGTCAACCACGTGATTATTAGCGCATGGAAATGCAGTCATCTTGGGGAAATAAAATGTACTATGTGTGGAATTTGTAAAGAACAATGTTCAATTGTAAGACATTCTGCAAACCTTAACGTGACATAAATACAAACCTTAAAGGATTTGCGAATAAAGGCTGGTTTCTGCAATCAAACGCTGCCGTGCGTCTTAACATTCTGATGTCAGATACACTGTCAGTGTGATTTGGAGCGACTCTGAGATACCACAACAACAAAGGGGTTAAAGCAGACGATCCGCTAGCGCCTCGGGCAATGGCCTTCAATACAAACCCTGTCAATGCCTGAAATTTGTTTTACACAAGCTGAACAGGGAGAGAATGAACTGAATCAACGCTCTAGTTACTTAGTTCTTCTAATTAAGAAGGTTTCATTAAATGATAAAGTACATTAGCAACACATCCCTGCTGGGTACTCTTCCTTACTCAAAGTCTGATCCTTACATGAATGGCTTCGTTTTTTTTACACTGAAGCCCCTATTTTATTTAGTGTATTGGGAACGTTTACTCACTGGCTCCTGAAGAGATATGCCACAGGTAGTTCACCAGCTGTTGATGGTGCTTAGCGTTTTAATATACACCTGCTTCCCGAGAACTTCCTTTGGTGAATAAACCCTATTGCATAGAATTGAATGCATATCATTCATTACAGATATGGAATTATACAAGTCCCTCTTCAGGACCCAGATCCTCTACAGCCACAGTATATACATTAATCCTGGGGTAAACAGCTGGAACTGTGCTAATAAATCTGTTTAGGAGCACAAGTTAAAGCGACGCTCCAAGGCAATTAGAATCCAGTATGTTCTTGATGCCACTGGTAACAGAACAGTTTGCATCCTACTACACCCACGTTCCTGTGCACCCCAACCACCACATCAATGATAGACACGTTATCATCTGGTCTCCAGACCCTCTGCTTTATTACATAGACTGGCTGAGCCAATTAAACATGGACATGCGTAACTTAGCTCTGGGCCCATACAGTTTGTTTTTTGTTTTAAATGTAGTTTTTATTGACACAGTAATGACTAATTACCCGCTAATCAGTTACAGAAATGTTCTAAAGTAAGGAATAGACAGGACATCTAAAATGCAGGCAGGTAAGTTCACTTAAAATGAGTATAGACTTGATACAAATTCAATCAATCAATCAACCACGGGAATAATGTTATTTGGCAAACACGAGTCAGAGTACTGGTATAGAAGTGTCATTTATCCACATTTCTAGGGAGTTGCCCCATACAGCTTTTTTTAACCTGTAGCATAAAACTTTTTTTCATCTTCACACATTAGAAAAGTGCAGTGATCATTACCGTGTCTAAACCAGGTGAACCCCTGGTTAAAAAAAGAAATCAGTTTAAGTGAATAAAATGCTTTGTTCTTGTATAAAGTGCCCAAAATTCCCACACATGCATAACTGAACTTTTGTGTTGATTTTAAGGAGGACCTTGTAACATGCGACACTTGAATGCGCATGTTAGCTGAGCAGTCCCTTTCAATTAAGATGTTTGCATTGATATATATTCTGCAGAATCCCCCATACATTTTCCTCTTTCTCGACCCAACCCCTTGCCTTGAAGGTGCTGCATTTGCTCAAATACATCTTCTTGCCAGCGTGCACACAAGCGGTACTCACCGTGTAAGAGTTCCAGGGGGACCAAGTATCTAAGAATACTCAAGCTAAACATATTGATACACTGCAGCAAGTTTAGGGGTGCTTCGTATGACTCTCTAATATGTTCTGTATATCTTTTATTTAAATGGCACCATACCCAGTTTCTGTTTTCATATATTGACTGAAGACATATATACGTTGGAGGATTACTGCACACACCGAATACCGGTTTGCTATTTTGTTGACAGCACTGATCGAAATCATGTGTTTTACTCAAATTTTATACATATTCAGTAAAACACAGCAATTTATGGAATCAGAAATAATTTGGTGAGAGTAAGTAATGATGTGAATTAGATAAATGCATTTGAAAGCAAAAAGAGCAATTTATAGTCATGCCACAAAAATGAGCTGGATCTGAGTACATGACAGGCGGAAAAAATTAACATTTAATAAATATGTATTTAGGCTGTAACGTATAACTGGATTTGGAATATAATGATTTATGGTCAAACCGGCATTTTATTAAAGAAGAATCATAGACTTCGGATGTAAATGTATTGAGTTATATTGCTATAAACGGAGTCAAGACTTCATAGTATGTGCGGAAAGCTACATGTATGTCATAGAACAGCTCAATGCGCTTTAAAGGAATCGTTTCGCTATAAAAGCTAATGAAGGACCCATTGGGATGTAATAGACCCCAGCATACATTATAAACATATTAACTATTAATTTTATGTATCTATTGTACGTGTTTTATGAAAATATTACTTAAATGTTGATGATTTACTATGTTTAGTAAATTGGTACCTTTTGATATATTAATACCTTCGTAGAAAACAAAAAAAGGTGATAGGATGTGGGTGTTGCCGTGTCATAGGGCTAACATTTCTCTTAATATAAGACAATAATGATTAGATTAATAGCAATCTTCAACATACACCAGAGCAAATGTAAGTAAATATATTTCTATATCGTTATAGCCCATTATTGGGCTGGCTTTAGGAATGTTTGGAGAGATGGAAAACAATGTAACCTCATTGTATTCTTTATGCATTATCTGGCAGAAATTGTTTGGGGGCCAGTCTCCCATATGCCTTTTGGCGAACAGCAAACTTCTTTGCTTTTTTTTCCTTTAAGCTCTGTGATCTTAAAGTGGTTCTATAGACAGATACTCCAAACTCTTCTGTGGAGCTTTGCAGCTGCTTCAGAGTTATCTTTTGGTCACTTTGTTGCCTCTCTGATATATTTCCTGGTCCATAAGTTTTGGAGGGTGGCCCACTCTTGGCAGGTTTATTGTGGTGCCATGTTCTTTCTATTTCTTAATAATGGATTTAATGGTGCTCTGTGGGATCCCGTTTCGGATATTTTTTTATTTTTATTGTTTTATAACCCAACTCTGGCTTTTCCTTTTTCCACAACTTTGTCCCTGACCTGTTTGGAGAGCTCCTTGGGCTTCATGGTGCTCTTTGCTTGTGGATGCTTTTGCTCAGTGGTGTTGCAGTCTCTGGGGCCTTTCAGAAAAGATTTATATATACTCAGATCATGCACACAGGTGGACTTTATTTAACAAATTATGCGACTTCTGAAGGCAATTGGTTGCACCAGATCTTATTTAGAGGCTTTCTAGCAAAGGGGTGAATCCATATGCACACACCACTTTCCGTTTTATTTTGTTTTTTAGAATTTTTTTTCCAAAGCTTCTTTATTTCACTTTTCTGTGTATGTCCAGTACATGAAATAGGAAAACTGCCAAGGGGAGGTGAATACTTTTGCAAGGCACTGTAGGTGGGAGATAACATGACAGTTCATAGGCGTCTCTAAAGAAATGGATGTTAAGGGATTTTTTTGACCAACTGAAGACAGAGCGAGAGGGATGCGTCAGAGAAGAGCAATCCAGAGGATGTGGGCAGCCACTGAGAAATCTTGGACGCATGCATGAGAACTAGAAATCAGAGCAGAGAACAGAGAAAAATCATAGGCTAAGAGGAGAGAACGGGTAGGAGTGCATTTAGGATACGGTTGATGGCCCACATTGGTTACTGCAACTGCTTGGCAGCCCTAATGAGCAGAGATCCCCATTAATTCAACAATTACATAAAAAAATACATGTGCTAACCAGACTGCCTTTGATTACAAGAATCTCATACCCCAAGATGGGGGTTGGGGCACGGTCACTGATGCTTTTAATGATGGGTGGATGGCACAGTGATGGCACATTCATTTCTGTCACTGGAGATGTTAATGACAATGTATCCAGCTGCACTTGTACGATTAACCTCTGTTCTTTCTTCTTAACACCACATTGTATTCTCCATGCATGCCAGGGAAATGCAGAATCCATGCTGTGAGCCTGCTTCTTCACCAAGTAATTGTTGTTTTGATTTCTAAGAATTTCTGTTCGGGCGTACAGCCTTAAATACAAATCCATGTAAATTGATTTTCTCATAATGTGTCTTTTTTTTGCTCCTTTTTTACTAGTAGTTAATCTTCAGAATGCATTTTAACTGCTCATTTTATCTGTTCTTGTACAAGCTGATGCTTAGAAGATGTTTCAGAGAAGCGCCGATGTAATCACTTGTATAATTGCAGATCTATCCCTCAATTCCCACTATGTTTCTAGAGGGTAGCAACACAGTTATATTGATGCTTTAATTTCTGCTGGATTTGCACTTACTAGCAGAATTTATGTAGTGCAAATTTATGTAGATTGTAAGATCACAAAAGCTGGGACCGCTTCTCTTCCGGTGCCAGCATGTCTTATGCGTATTCACATTATGGTTATTTTTTTATTTTGTCAATTTCAGTGTTAATCTGTTATTATTCCCTTCTACTACAATATGGCTATTATTGGTTAGATGTAATGGAGGCAAAGAACAAGAGATAACAGCAGGTAGTGTCCTTGATCAGACATAGGGCATCACCCTAGATAATTTTGCATTTATTTAGAGAGTGTCAGCAGATTCCATGGTGTTATTATAATAGGGGGAGAGTAAAGATTAACAATAACATTCAAATACACAATATACAGCTTGGTACAACAAGATTAACATAGGTGTGCACTAAAACAAAATTACTAAACACTGAGAGACTTAAAAAAGGAAAGGAGATATTGCAGTATTACATTACAAATAGAATAGAATACAAATTTACCAACAACATTAACACACTTTTACACATATTGGTACAGAAGAAGAGGGCCCTGCTCTTGTGAGCTTACAATGTATTAGAAGAAGGAAAGGGAATGAAACATAAGGAGACAAAAGGGGTCATGTAGAGGCCTGGAGATACAAAATGTATATCAACAGGATAAATTGTGTGCCTCAATAAGTCAGTGAATTTGGGCTGTTGAGTAGATCATGGAACTCTGAAGATTGATGGAGATATAAGGAACTCGGTATAGAGGAGACCAGGGGAAAGTTTTGAAAATGTTGAGCTTCGGGTAGTGGGACACCATTCAGAATGCTATTTCAGAGAGTTGGCAAAGTGAGTTAAAGAAAAGGGAAAGAGATCGGGAAAGGAAAGGTAAATTAGCATTTCCTCAGAAGAGAATTGGTACTGGAACCCAAATTCCAAGTGATGTGGTAGCTAGAGAGCTAGAGAAGAGTGTAAGCCCCAGAACTGAACCCCAAGGAACAATAAAGAAGAGCAATGGAGAACACAAACAAGTGCAAGAGAAGCAGATGCTAAACGTACGCCAGGAGAGAGCCGTGTCAAGGATGCTTTAAAGACTTGCAGGAGATTAAGGTGGTTAAAGGCTGTGGAGAGGTAGTAAGAAGTCATCACCTTTTGTTTTATAGGTGAGGGGATCATTAGTAATTTTGGTGAGGACTGTCTCAGTAGAGTGTTGATCCTTGTCCACGGTCTAGATATCAGTCCCCTACAGAACTTGGCTGACATTAAACAAGTGGGACTTTAAGTGGCAGAATATGAACTTCGTGTAATACTCAGAGTAATTACTCAGTGTAATAAGAGCACAGAATGTTACTAGTGCTTAAGAGATTAATATTTTAGTTTATATTTTTCGGTAAAAAAGAAAGAATAGGAAAAGCTAGCTATGTCTAAATCTAGCTATAAAACCAAATGTAATATCAGACTCAGCTGACAACTTTTACTGCCATTTATTTCTATTGCTGGTAGAAAGAGTTGTTTGATCAATGAGCCCAACAGTGGCTACAAGTACAATTACCCATACAAATCGTAATCCAATAAATTTGTCTTTGTCTCAAGAAGTTAGGAATCCTATTAAAACGAACATCAATCACAGCGCATCTGCTTTAAGAAATGTTAAGATCTGCTTTTAGTAACAGACAACGGTTTATACAAATGATTAATAAGCTGTATAATATATACATATGTTCTGTGTCTGATTAAAGCTTAGGGTGCAGAGGTTAAATTCAAGCTGATGCATGGAGCCGGTAACCCTTTATAAGTGAGTCTGGGCTTGAATAAAACAGAGAGGAGTATGGATTCTGGCATGGGATTCCAGCGGGAAATTTCCAAATTAGAAAATCTCACTGAGTAAAATTGGATTGGAGCACAAGATTCAGAAGCATTGGCATGACAGATGAGGGCATTGCTAAAAACCTGCACGGAACTGGGTTTGTAATTCAGTCAATACTAATTTTCATGACAAAGAGGTCTGAGACATCCACTAGAAACCTTTTTACCCCTTAGGGATGATGGTTTTTTTATATTTGATGGGAAAAAAAAATTATTTTAACTTTGTCTTTCTCCAAGAATAATTTTCCTCTTTTACATTTACCGTGCCCACCAAAACCAATATTTCCGGTAATTGTGTTTCAGGGCTTTCCTTTGAAATAATTCCTACATACATACACATCAGCAATATATAGTACAAAATAAAATGTGCAAAGTGGGCCGTCTCTGCCAAATGATAACTATAAACATCAATTTGCGCTAAATGCCAGCTTTATTTGACCAGTACATTCCTTATTAATCCTCAAATATATTAAAGAGTCAGTATAGTCCCCCCAATTATTATTTTATATTATTTTAATACATAATAGAATAGTTTTACACTGAGTGCAAATTGGTTCGGGCATTCTTTACGTTTCGAAGTTAGAAAATTTAACTTTTGTCTCATTTTCCTCGTCACTCGGAAGCATACTTTAGAACACTTTCTGTAAATGCACAGTGCTGGTCCCATTAAAACCATTAAATGGTAGTAATCTCGCCCCATATCTCAACCCATAAACAAAATAGCAGAGCGCACATTTCATTTCCAATACATTAAGGCATATACCAATCAGATACCTATAATGAGAATAAGCTGAACACCCCATCTGATATGCCAAAAGTTGGCATGCAAATAACAGTCATCAAATCCTACCAGCTGTTTATATGATCGTATCAGTTTCTCCCTGGTCATACAGAGTCTGTCTTTGAATTCAGATTTTCTTCCTGCAGCGATACCGAAACATACATTACTCTACAGCGGTGCGCTGAAACCGGTCTAGATTGTGAGCTTAGATATTTTGTACATTAACCTTATGGATGTCACAAAATAAATATCAAGAAGCCTTAATGTATAAATAAATGTAATAATAGGCATTTTGTATTGATAAAATGAAAATTCAATATTTAACATAGTAAATAAACAAACACACTGCACTGACTGCATTCTAGATTTGATAAACAAAATAAATACACTATAATGTTTGGGCAATCATTATACTCTGGGTATATGCACTGGGGCAATCACTAAAAACTATTACTTGGTATTGCGTATTTGCTGAAATACAGTTTCTTACAATTTTTTTTTGTACATTTAAGGATTTTACACTAAAAGAATCATATTAAGAAGGCTTTTTGTGTTATAGTCTTTGGATTATAATTGGCTGCCTGCAGGTACAGGCTTCTAGTTTTGTTAAAGAAAACCAATTTCTGCCAACATAGATTTAAGAAAGGATTTATGGAGGAAAGGAAACAGATGTCTGTTTTAAGCCAAAGAGTCGAGGCACATAAAAGAAAAACTGGTAAGATTTTGAACTGGAGCCATGCTACAAATTGTATAGGTTACAGTAAGCATTTGCAAAATGTTTTTAAGTGGCACAAAAATGTTTTATATTGCAATTGAAATCTTTGTATTTAGTGGAATTGCATTACGTCCGTACATTCTTCCGAACGCACTCATCTAGCCCCATTATCAGTATACAGCCTCCCTTTAATCCTTAACTCACACATTATTTATGAATAACACAGATCCAACCTCTGTGTTAGATTTCCAGTCCAACATCTGCACCAAATTATGCAAGATATATTTGTAAATCATACGCGAACATATTTTTGTCTATGATTATTGCCTTGTAATAAAGATATGTGCATATTATATGTTACCAACAGAAAATGTAGATATCTATTTCACCACTCTATATTTGTGTTTTTTTTCCCTAAAACACAGAGGAACCAGATGTTTTAGGCCCAAAACGCCTCTTCAGAACAACATACCCAACATATCAGGTTATCCTGAGTGGGATAAAATGGTCTTTGAGAATATTTATTCTGTAAAAATGAAACAGTGTTTTGTTTACAAGCAGTAGATCCATAAAAAGCCTGAAAGCCCTCCAGAAGATACAGAAGAGTCCTCCAGGGCAAACATGTAGACTATTTAAGCACAGGCAGATACAAATTGCAATGTTTGAATGTGCAGAAAGGGCAAAAGGGCAAGCCACAGGTGAGTATTCATTAATTGATGTTTTAGGAAGCATTAACGCAAATTACTTTTACCAGCAAAAGAATGGACTTATTTGTCTCATCCTGAGCATTCATTGGAACATGAGACAACAGTGAATACGGCAGAACTTTGAAGCAGGTGTCAGAATCAAATCTGAAGCTGTATGATATAAAATTATTATAGTTGAGCCTGATATGTGATCATTTCGGGCACAATTTAATTTAATTCTATCAATAGGAAGCCATTTTCATATTATGCTTGAAAATAACAGTATTTAGCTGGCAATGGGAATTTTAGTAGACAACCGGTTTGTGTTGGTCTGCAGCGGTCACGTTTCCTGGTCTGAATCGGAACCTCTGGTTACAATGCCTGATGCATCACAAGAGACTTTTGTTTTACATTTGTCAGCTTACAAACTTCTTTCTATATTCTAGCCATGGATCCCACATCTGTGCAGGATCAGAGTATTACCTTCAACTTCTCACTTTAAAATAGCAGTACACACAGTCAGCGCTTGCCCTTGGATGGTCCTGCCTGTGTCTAGTACAAGCACATAGTTGTTTCTCTAGTTCCCGTTGGGTTGTGTTCACCGGTTGGAGGGGGAAAAACTCCACTTTGACTCTACGGGTGCTTCTCTTCTGTTAGTAAACAATCTCCGCTCAAGGTAAATCAATCTCCGCTCTAGGGTCCCACTTGGACACGCAACGAGCAACAACATATTATGAAATATATGACAATTATATATAATTACTACATGGACAAGAATGCTAGATTTTTATCTTACTAAAATTAATATAATCATTTAATAATACATTTAAAAAAATGTTATGTCATTGTCTACTAAACAAGATTGACACTTTATTTTTCATCAAAAAAGTCTTCACTTTATAGCGATTGAGCACCTTTTCTATATATATCTATATATATATATATCTATATATATAGATATATATTATATATGAGTATATATGTTACTGTGAAAGACCGAAATTGGTGAATGTCGACTTTCACCGGTGAATGTCGACACATACCAAATACGTCGGTGAAAGATCGAATATTTCATTTCATTCGGACCCTCACCGGTGTATGTCGACAATCACAGATATGCTCTGGTGGAGGTCAAAAAGAGAGGAGACAAATAGGCGACTGGCTGTCTCCCGCCAAATCCTTATGCAACGTTTGATAGGCGACTGGCTGTCTCCCGCCAAATCCAAATGCAAGTCCGTATGCAACGTTTGATGGTGCGAGTAACGTTTCACCCTTATTTATAATCAATGGATACCGCAGTGAATCGTGATCTTTTTATTGAAAAGTTAAATGCATTAATTGCGGAAAAACGAGAAGACAATTGTTTTTATTTTTCTCAAGAAAAGTACTCTAAAATACTTTCTGAAGTGGTTTCTGCTAAAACTAAGTGCAATACACCTTTGGATTACAGACGATTAAAACGTTTTGATGTTTTAAAAATTAATGATGAAGAGAAGTTAATTGTACCATTAAAACAAGGAGACACGAATATCCAGTATTATGTTACCAATGAGGAATTGTTCAGTATACTATATGAAACTCACACCAGAATAGGCGAAATCTCCGACATTCACCATTAGTACGTGGTGAATGTCGACATTGGCCGGTGTAAGTAAGAAATAAGGGTATTTAGCAAATATTTCGGACATACACCAAGCGACTATGTGAATGTCGACATTCTCCAGATTTCGGTCTTTCACAGTAACATATATATATAGATATATATATAGATATATATAGATATATATATATATAGTATATCTCTTATTGAAGGCTAGAGGGTAGGTTTTGCAAATAAATCTAGCATCAACGTGTACATGTAACACTGAATTCCATCAAACCGACCCATAAAAAGTGAGAACCATGCAATTGTTATTTTATCCCACTGGAACCTCAGCATACACAGTAATAATACTATATACTCCCATATGTAACTTCTGGTAAAAACAAACCTATTTCCTCCTGAATTCATTTGCAGTTTCTTGCCCTTGGGTGGTTAGTTTCAGTTCTCAGTGATATCTTCAAAACTACTGTAATTTAATGATATTGAAAGTCTACCATCCACTCCAAAAAATAAAATGCCCCTTTACTCACTAATGCAGAACAAAATGGTCATTATTTTTCCTTTGCACCAATATGTTTCACATAATTAAGAAATTCTGCAACAAAACTCCCCTTTGCTCTGGATTAACGTTGTGTTTCTTTTAAAGGTAATACGAAAAGATTGCAGCAGCAATGATAATTGAGGTTATCAGAGTCTTGCTGACGCGAGGGAATGAATAACTGGCTGGGGCTTCCATGAATGACATTGGAGATTGCATGTCACTTTCCTATCAAAAGCATGTAATAGCCTTAAACTCCCAAATTCCTTGGCGAAAAAAAAAAATATTTAATGCCGATAAAGTTTGAGAGAATCAAATTTGCCTATCAAGAGAGGTTTCATTAATTCAGACATTGGTGAATGAGGAGAAAAGATGAATCGGGTTACACAAATATGAATATATGAATAGAAATGTTATATAAGCAGAGAATTGGTTTGATTGAAATAATCCACATAAGACAAACCGAATCAAAGCAGGCTTCAATCTTGTATTGCATGGAGCAGGCAATTTATCTATGTTTGCAGATATATTAACACATGAGCAGATATTTAAGTGATGACGTACCAAGCGTACCTTCAATTTTTAAAGATCTTGGATACATTTCTAATTAAATATTAACCTACTGTCTTTGTTGTCATTCTTAAGGGTTTTTGAAATATTGTTTTCTTAAAAACGATAGATGTTTTGCATATTATAAATAAATCCCACTTATGCCTCCGAAAATATATATTTGAGCAATTTAACATAAACCACTACTTTATATCTTATTAATAGTCAAAGAGCTTAAAATACATAGGATATGCCCCTATTAAGGCCATGAGGAAAACATCAAGAATTTTGCTTATTTCAGAATTTTTACATAAAATCCGGGGTGGCTGCAGGTGGTTTCTAATCCCAGGCACAGCTATGCCAGATTGACATTGCTTTACGATAATGATCTATAAATATTGAGACATTTTCCCCCTTTATAATTTGCCAGATTATTAGGTGGATTTGTAGCTTCTACACTACCCTATATTGCTACCTCAGCTAACCTCAGACCCTGGTAAGGATCTGGCAGTAAGTATGAACATCTTAACAAAACATCCAGTTGCTGCTTCTGATGCTAATCACACTGTGAACGTTGCTATTATGGACCATGTTGAGTGATTTCATAAAGTGACAATAATGTTGTCTAACACTCTACATTTCAGGAATCCAGTTCATAATCGGTGCCAGTCTATTCAAATCAACTGCCTAGGACACTGAACTGGTAAGGGTGCCTTCACAAGGTTCTTACTTATGTTAGCAAGCAAATGCAAGCAGATTGGGGGCATCAGATACATAGTATGCCAAGGGCGCTACAGACCCCAAAGCTACCCCAGTCCACAATTACAGAGGCTTCTTATGACAATCTCATGGATCTTGTTCCAAAAATCATGAGGAAGCAGAGGTCTGTTCCACCATTACTACAGACACCAAAGTCTCTGACATGTCCCATCTCTGTGGGGTTGGCAGGTTGATTAATCAACACAATATAGGGCAATCAGTGCCATTAAACCCCCTTTCAAATTCTCTGGATGGAGACACAACAAATATACTGTGCAGGGACGTGACTAGAAACCACAGGGCCCTGTGCAGCTTATCAGTGCCATCCTAACCCCCATACAGTCTATGCCATCTTTCCCCAGCCTGTCAGGGCCCCAAACAGCTTATCTGTGCCATCTTTGCCCTTAAACATCTTGTCTGTGGGATCATTGCCCCCAAACAACTTGCCTGTGCCTTCTTTGCCCCGTTCTTCCAACATACACTCTGGCCCACGTATGTAAACACACATTGCGGTCCAAGTCAGAAAGGCCCTTTCTAAACTATTATTAATTGGTATGAGGAGACAGAAACCCAGGCCCTGCCACCACTGTGACCCCTGTACACCACTGATACGGTGTATGTCCATAAAGAATCTTCTGATCCTAAATACAGCGTACTGTGGAATGTTCAGGAATGCACAGATATCTAGTCTAGTGAATGTTACTTTACTGTAACACATATAGTTTACATCTGATTTATTTTTTTTGTACAGTACAGATGCAGACACCTTGCTCTATCTCTTTCGACATCAAACAGCAAGCAGAATTAGGAATGTGCAACAATTTCAAGATGGATTTCTCGTACATCGGGAAATGTGTCAGAAAAGACATATTTTTGTTAGTAGCAGTGCCAAATTTCACATTTCCTTAACGTACTTGTTTATCCACTATAGCCCAAGCACGGGATTACTGGCATAATTTATAATGCAAATTATGAACACGGACAATGATGCTCTCTCATTATCGACTGCCCAAGGCGGTTCACAGCCTTTCTAGACTTGCAAAACTCAGTGTGAACGAAAAAATCCTGTCTTGGTTGTGAGTGAATATACCACAGAGAGCTGCAAAACCTTTATAGAACCATAGCGGGTTATTGGCTTGAGTTTTAATGATGGTTTCATGGCTAGCGCAAATTCTGATATACAATAAATAATTATCTGAATTTTGCTTTTCCAATAAGCATGTATGCAATGGTTACATAATGGAATTTTAAAGTGGTCTGTTCCAAATGCTAAAATGATATTTAAAAGATTTAAAGCAGTGCTGCTATAAAACAAACTTGAAGATGTATGTAAATGCTGAAGATGCTAATATTAGTAATAACTTAAACAAGTTGCTAACACATCATGCTAAAATGATCATTACATACACCAATCATTCTGAGACATCAAGGACTAATTAAGGTCTGAGTCTTTACATCAAGAAAACCAGGCAGCCTAGATGGGCCGATTTGCCATTAAATTCTATGTTTCTACACTAAATATTCAGTGTCAGACATCAACATGTTAAATAATTAACCATTGGTATCTTCATCATCATGATGGACATTCCTTTTGTCAGTTTTATCCACCATGTCCTTTTCTGTCTTCTCAATCAACCCTACCGACACAATTCCTTCTGGCTTTTTCTTGTTAATTGTCCAGACACCATTTGCCTTTACATACTATGTATAGATGTATATAAAGTATCACACACTAGGAGTATAAATCCTCACTTACATTTTATTACCCATCAATCCGCATGGCCGCTGTATATGCCTGGTTTGTTATCTAGGTATAAAACTTTTCAGTCTACAACCCCATACCCGACACCCAACTGGTCTGAAAATCCTCTGTTCTCTCACACGTGGAGATAAATGTCATTTCAAATCTAAGTCATCATGAATTCTCATTTTCAGCTAGAAACAAAATGTGAACAGTAGCTATATTGAACTTTAACCAATTTTTTGTTTGATGAACCAATAGGAAAATATATTAGTCATCCTAAGCAGAGAATGATTTCCCTGATTTTCTTTTATTCCCCAAGAAAATGGCAACAAAAAAAAGTAATTTTGTCAACTGACTATAATCATATATAGTCAAAGCCTCCAGAATACTAAAGGGATATATGCCACTTGCTGAGCAAAAGATTTATTTCAGACACAAATAGGTTTGGATGGAAGAAATGATTGTGAAAATAACAACATGGAATTACAGGGGGGGGTTTGCAAAACGCCAGCATGGTAGAAATCACCTTTCAATCATTCATTGCAAGAGGTATCCAAAATTGATTTTTTTTTTAAAAGAAAAAAAATCCGTTGATTGAGAGAGGAAAACAATGAAAATATTGTTTTTACAGCAATATACTATGCTACAATAATAAAAATGTGTCTTTTCATCAGAAAAGTCACACGTATAACTCTTTTAGGTAAGCCGTAGAATGTTCAGGTTCCTACACCAACATGCTGGGCTTCCTTAACACGTTATTGTGATACAGTAATGCTTGCATGGTCACCAGTCAGGCTTGAATGTATAGAGAATCCCTTGAAGGTCACATCTAGCCTATCTTCTTCCTGTCAAATTGCCTGGATCTACATCATACTAAGTATTTCTAGTTCATCTGGTGAAGGACCTGCCAAGCTTTGCTTAACAACTAAATCACGTAACATCCTTCTTCAGAGTCAACTTACGCCCGGCATCGATTCTAAGTTTGGTGAATTTCCAGGGCCACTTGCAAAAATGTTACAGTTCAAAAGCTATAGTGACATTTTATTAACGACACAACAGGACTTTTCCCTGATATTCAGAGGATACTATTGTTCCTCGTGTTTGTACAAACTCCAAATAACCATAAATTACATGATTAAGCGGGTACATCTGGACGTGTATTGTATTGTATCTTTATGTAATATACTTAGATTATATATATATATATATATACATGCATTGAATAAAAAAATAAAAGGACAGCTTATTGTCCCAGGGGTTGCTCCAAATAATAATGCATATTAAACTACTTCCTACTTCTATATGCACTATTGAAAGAAAAAAAACACAGTATTTCAGCCAAATACATCTTCAGCATGGAAAATATCCAGGGTACGGGCAAAGGGGGAAATGCATAAAAATATCAAAGAGACACCACGTAAATGTAAAGGGACATTTCCACTATCTTATGCATATAATGGATAGAGTGTCTTTAAGGTTGTGCCATATAACTTTAAAATTCAGACACAAAAATACAACATTCATTGGAAGTTCATTTAGCTCTTAAAAAGAAAAATGCAGCCATTTCTGAAAATGTTCATATATTATAAGTGCTAACCAGTGCCTGGATGCCATTGGAAATAAACTTAGAATTTCAATTAACACAGCAGGATGCGGAAATGTGTTTTTGTGTGAAGGTGCAGTTTGAAACCATAAAACAACCTGAATAGTTGTACAATATTAAATAAGATATAATTAGATAATTATAAAACGCTACTTTTGTTTATAGTAATGAGAAATTGTAGCACGTTAGTACTTTATCTTTCATTGGAAATATATTGGATACTATCAGAAATAAATCCATTATCATATACCCTAAAATGTATCCCGGATCTGTCCTAGGGACACATCTCTCAGGTCTCAAAAGTTTATGTAACTTATCAGAGAATCTGAATATAAACTAAACCCAGAACATCAAAAGCTGTAAAAACAAAATTACAAAGTACTATTATCTCAATTTGTCTATGTTTTTCTGCTGACCTCCATATCGTTCTGTAATCAATTAAGGCAAATTGTCTTTTATGTCCAACTGTATTGTTTTGTAAATAACAGTAGTTAAAGGATTTCCGGAATATTATCTCAGTCACACGTTCAGACTGTTTATCTATATTCATTTAACTTTGAAAACCAGCTTCGCCTTGTATCTCCGTGCCAGCTTAAGTTTGAAGGAGACAAGGCACTAAAGGTAAAGAAGTGATGCTAATTTGATTCCATTAATCATGTCAAGACTGGAGCACAGTTGGTCTCGTCCCTAAGGTGAGCTGTTTCTCTGAAGCAGACAATGTTTTACCACATGGCAGGTGACACATTAACTCTAGCAAGGTGCGAATCTGCTACATCCACCAGCAGAACCTAATTAATTCGACAAGATTTCCTCGTGAAAGATAAGGAGAAGAGAAAAAAAAAAACTTTAGGGAGGCTTTTTCAAGTTTACATGGTCAGGATTTATTTGTGCTGATCAAAAGTTTGGACGCTTCATATAAAAGTGGAAACGGAAGAATATTTTAAGCATTTTGATTTTTGCATTTAATTAAAACATTTTTTTATATATATATTTTATATATTATATTTTGAAAACAGAAGGCAGTATATGAAGAATATTAGCATCATTTTAGCTATGACTAATTATTCTTATAAAAATGATATATACCGTATTTATCGGCGTATAACACGCACTTTTTTAAAAACGTCTCCTTCACTTCCGGTCCCGGCGAGGGTGCGTGCTATACGCCGGTGCGTGCTATACGCCGGTAAGTACGGTACATATATATAATTATTTAAATAATTTTTTATTTAATAATTATTTAAATAATTTTTTATTTATTTAATAATTATTTAAGTAATGATTTATATATCACCAGCAATTTTAGTTTTCTTTGGTAAGGCCTGTCTTCCGATTAAAGAGAAAATAGAAATCTTGAAATTGTAATTAAGTTTCTTTTTGTTATATTTGCTACAAATAGTGTGTAGGAGCCTTACACACTCTTTAATGGTCTATATACGTTGATTCATAATTATGGCCCGTAATTATGAAATGTTGTAAAAGTGATGGGAATAATTGTGTAGGCAGCTGTTAACTGGCAAGCGGCTGATAAGAAGCTTTATAAGAAGACAAACGGTTGGCTCTAATCTGCAAGCCGTTACCAGCTTTGCTTTTTATCACTTGCTTGTGCTGTGGCCCTGGGGTCATACATGGCTGCTTACACATGCAAAGGAATGGCAGATTAGTATGAGATCACAGGGCTGCTAAAATACAGAAAATATTTCATTATATGCTTATAGGGAATGCAGATAGAAAAAACACTAATTTTATATCTATACATTTAACTTTGTTCACTAACGCAAGTGACCCCTCTCTTACCTATATAGCTATATATATATATATATCGCTAACATAGGGGATATGACAAAGCGATACATATAGTATATAAAAAATAAAATGACACAACCATTAAATGGGTTTCATGTACCTAGATGACACTGCATGCATATATGATATAGTAATTATATATATATATTCATATGTATAATGTGTATAATGTGTATAATATGGAACAGGCTGTAATGACTTTTTACTAACATATGAGAACAAATATGATTTATTAAACAATAATATTTCCATTTTACATAAAACTCATTTTAAAATCAGAGACTGTAACTTCAAATGTATGAAAACTAACGCCATCTTTCATCTTGCAATAGGGACTCTCTCCCTTGTCGGCGAACCCTATGGGTTTATATATCTTTACGGTGGATTTAGAAACTGGAAAACAAATTCATTTTACACCCTGGAATAAGCATGTGCAGGCGAAACGCATGCGCTGAATGAAAACTGATAACTAGACAAGACAATGAAAATGTATGAAACATGTACCCTATTGTCGTTCTTCATTAAACACTCAATTCATTTAAAATGATCCCATATCCATTGTATGCAGCAAATACATTATTATACAATTTCTTACATGCATTATTGTTTACCTTTATCTCCCTTTGTCATTTTATTTCAACATATTTCCATTAGTTTCATTCAAACATGAATTAAAATATGTGCAGGTACGCAATTTTTGTGAACCGTTCTGAAAGTGGGGTTCTCACCATAGGGACCAACAGATTTTCCTGCAAATAGAACTATTACATTGGTTGCCACGGTGATAACACCACATTAAAAGCTTTACACCAGAACAGCTTTTATAAATAATCATTGTGTACAAATGTAAAAAATACATTTCATGCCGCATTTCTGTAGTTTCCTGTTAGTGTTATCCTTCTTTGAGTGAAAGCCTAGGAACGAAGCAGAAAGGCTTTCATAAAATCACTTGGAAATTGTGTTTAATGGCAACCACAAACTTTTCTAGAACTAAAGAGCCATCATGAAATAATACAGAACAGCTTTTGGTTCTTTTCCCTCCTCTAGTGTACAGAGAATCTGAGTAGAATCATATTTCTGTATTCCCCATTGTAAAACATTTTGCAGAAGGAGAGGTAAACTACGCTTAATTTGGTCATCCTGGATAATTTGTAATAATATTCAATACTAATAATGCATAGCCCAGACTAAATAGCAATCTGCATTGATTTTTGGACAAAGCGCTTACATGACCCATGTTTCACAATGTCAATAATCTGATCACCACGCATTTTGCTTGTTTAACTATATTGCCATTAACCTTTCTAAACGCGATGTAAAACTAATGTATATCTAATGTGCAATACGTTAAATAGATTACTGAGCAGTCTATATATATATTAGCCCTTTACAATGGCAGAGGTCCCCAGGAATGCTAAGTAGATTGCTAACACATTTATTCACACCGACAGATTCACAGCATTATGTGACAAAATCCAGAGTGTCCCATTTTAAGCAGGACAGCGACAATTTTCTGGCCGTGTCCTACCTTTGCGCGATGCAATGACGTACATTGATATCTTAGAGATACAAATGAAAATCCATAACGTATTAAGGCAGGGATAGCTGTTCAATAAAGTTGCGGCTGATGATGATGGCGAGAGCTGTAGTTGTTAAATGAATGGGTATAGTTTGACGTCAAAGTTTGGGACACTGAATACTAAGGGATAATGTAAAAGGACTATTTCAAAGAAAGATAAGAACCCGAAAGATGAATGCACAATGCTGTGTCTGGTTTCAAGATAAACATACAGAGAATATGAAAAGTATCCATCTATAGCAGATACTTTTGGCTAAAACAGAATTACACATTTATTCAAGTGCCCTATTGGGACCCAAACCCCCTGACTTTCTTTCCTCTCTTGATGTCCCTGTTTTCTAAGCACTCAAAAAGTTGGTCTGAGTGTTATATCTCAGTGTTAAACTGTCCCGAAACCTTATTTAATTACCTTAATAGTTATTAACAGGCCACAAAGTCACGTAAAAGTCATGCCTCACAGCCACACCTCACACCCTTTGAAATGTTGGCGGGTATACCAATGCATATATATGTATACAAACTTACAATGAAGCTGAACTTTATTGTAAAATCATCGTCTTGACTTGGAAAGCTGTCCTCAATGGTAAAAAAAACGATTTCACATTTAAAAGTGCTTTGCATTACAACCACATTATGACTGGAACCAGGAGTCAATAATTAGGCCTATTTGATCTGAGCTAACACTTTTGACACTAGATAGCGAAATGACATTAATATTCATTACTAATTATCCTAGCTCATGTTTTGGAAGAGCACATACTTGCCCTTTTCCTCTGCTGCCGTCTAAAATACAGAAAGTAGAAAATATTCGTTTCTTAGCACGGATCCAACTTGTCCGTAAAAAAGGCAAAAAATGTTTGAAATGTGGCCTTATTTCATGTATCCTACCCTAAGCCTAAAGCAGACAGCCATGGAGGTGAGGAGAGGGAATGGCTTGCCCTTGGAAGGGGTATGGTTGGGACCAACTGCCCGCCATACCTCAAGAGCCACCTTGTGTTGCTGAGAGTGGTGGCCGCGTAGGAGCTGCACTGGGGGTCTGTGCTGTAACAGCACATATCTTTACTGATTTTACAGCTCCTTGGTCCACTGAGGGGATAACAAATGATCTCCCAACTGACCCATGATCCCCTCTGCTGGCACCAGCAGATACAGGGACACTAGGGAGGTATGCACTCCAACAACATAATGCTTTAAAGGATTTCTTGGTATGCATATGTGTTTGTGAAAGAGCTTAAGAGGACTTCAAATAATACATTCATAAAACCCAAAATTGCATCATGTGAACCAAAGGAGATCATGTAGTGTCCTACATTATGTGCAAACTATACATTTTTGCATGCTGGATTTTAAGAAATCATGTGGATTCTGACTGTTTGCCAGCTCTATTGACAGAATGTCAATAAAACCATGTCGTACGACAAATGACCTTGGTAACCTTCAGTCAGTCAATGAAAAATTACCTTCAAATATAAAAAAAAGTCAATCATTTTATCTCAGAAACCCTTTTTAATTTATGGAGATAAGATTGAGCAGATTCTTCTTGAGTAATGAATGGATTGCAACCAAATACCGTAAAAATAAAAAAGTTAGCCACAAATACATAGACGACCCCCAGCAGGACATGGTCTGAGAACATAAAATGTGGTGGGATACAGGGCCCTTTTCATACTGGCATCTGTTGAGTAGATATAATGAGTGTTGGCGCTTAAAAAGGCACTCAATAGGGATTGTGCAACAAAAAAAGAGAGCAATTCCAGTGCTAGGTAGGGCAATCATCAGAAACATTGCATTAGTAGTGATTGAACCATTTACTTTTCTTTGCCCCAGGTTTGATGATTATTACACTGGACATTGGACAAAGATTACTATTAAATAAAATTAGTGGCTTTAGCAGTAATAGGCATGTATAACAAGGTATTTTGTTATGTTTTAGGTGCATATTGAAAACAAAAGTTACTTACGTAAAGAACGGCATTAGCTGTGTCAAGCCTTCTTTGTTAGGTCTGGCAGCAAACTCTGGCACTGTCTGAATGACTTTGTTCATTACATGTCTCAAGTAATTCTGTAGTTGCTTCCTTCGTTCTTCCACAAATTTTGCATCCTACGGGGGAAAAAAAGACTCTTAGAATTCCTATTTCCTGAGGTCATCTGTTTTAAAACATACAAAAGTATATTTTCAATAGATACATTCGTAACTGAAACTCATTAAAACTACTTTTAGCTTGTGCCGTTTATTCAACAATCAGTGTAATTGATTTGGAGATACTTAGTTTAAAAGATTGCCACTGTGATCTGTGTCGCAAAATGGCACAAGTAGCGTTAGCAATTCAATGTTCTATGCTGAAGGTACCTGCCTTCTTATTGCTTACCCTTAAAATAAAACTTAATATATTTTTTTTTACATTACTTCAGCCCTATTTCGTGTTAAATGCATATTAGAGTCCATTTCCAATGCATTTTAGTGCAGTCATTCTTTAGTTACTGGACTTTAGTTACGAGACTTCGGTGTCATAACTCAGACTTCAGAATGAACGGTCTCCTTAATGCTGAGAAGGCATGCAGATGCAGGGACACACGTAATTGGCCCCAAATTTATTCCGCAGCATGGAAAAGACCCCAAACATACAGCCAAAGTAATTAAGAACTATATTCAGTGTAAAGAAGAACAAGAGGTCCTGGAATTGATGGTATGGCCCCCACAGAGCCCTGATCTCAACATCATTGATTCTTCTTTTCGCTCACTTTGAACATTGTTAAATGCTAAAAATAAAATATTAACATGTCTATTTTTTTAAAGCATCTTTATGCTATATATATATCATATATATATCCTGTGGCAAGAGAAGGCAAATGAACCATTTGGATTTACCAGGTTTTCTGCATTAATTGTTCACAAAAATGTGGTCTGATGTAAGTCACAAGTATAGTCAAGCACAATTTGGTTTAGCTAAAAATACACCAACAATGATAATCATTCATGTCTTTATTGATCACACTCATTAAACATTCACAGTGCTGATGGAAAAACTAAGTGAACACTTGGATTTTATAAAAGGTCCGGCCTCCTTTGGCAGCAATAACATCAAACAAGCACTTCTGGTAGCTGCAGATCAGACCCGCTTTCTTGGAGATCAAGGAGCATCGTAACTAAAGATCATATTTTAAGACAAATTTATACACAAATTATAAAAATTCATAAAAGTTTATCGTAAACTACCAGGTGCAGCTCAGTCGGTTAGGAACCCAATCGGTAGAAAGCAACTCAACAAGTGCTACTCAACAGTTAATTTACAGAATGATTTCCAAGTTCACTACAGCTTTATCTGTTTAAAGGAGAACAACCATTGCAAGAACACAGAGTTTAACTCCACATTTTTCTTACACATAACACATTCTCGGGAGTTATTTATTTGAACCTTGCAGCCCTTAGCACACTATAAAAAAGAAACACTGCATTATGCAAAGCTTTTCATTTTCTCTTAAAAGAATCACATTTTCACTACAAAAGAAGTGACCATGAGTTCTACATGTACTTCAAGATTATCTTGCAGAAAGCCTTACTAAATGAACCTGTTCACATGTTACACTTCATCAATGTGAATGTGGGTCAAACTCAATCAACTGTTATCTTGAATTTTAACAAAGAAGCTTCACTACATATAAATCATTTGTAGCAGAATCACCCGGGGGTTCCAAACTATTGTCTGAAATTCATCCAATATTGTCCACAGGATAATAAACCTTGAGTGTTTTCATGTTTGGTTTATCTCCACAATGGTTATAGTTTAGAGAGAAAAAATGTAAACCTGCTTTATCATCTCCAAAAGTTGTATAATTCTAAGAAAATTCAACAGTAATACCGGTCTGGAAAAAATTGACATGTATGAAACATTTGACACGAGTCGCCACTGATACCAAAGGTGGTCAAAGACAAATGAGAAGGACCCAAGTACCTATTACATTATACAGGGCCAGCCAAGCTCTTCCTGCAGCAGAAGCTTGCCAAGGCAGTCAACGTGTAGACAAACGTGTAACAAATGGTACTGTAAACGTACCTTTTAGTGAAGAAAACCCCATAGAATTTATAAGCAGATAAGAACCATTTGGCCCATCTGCAGTACCAACCTCTACTATGTCTCGAACGCTGTTCCACTTATCTAGCACAATCTCAGTGAAGTAGAACTTCCCTACATTACATCTAAACCTTAAGTTTTAAAATATGCCCTAATATTTCCCTTCTGCTCTCTTGTATATACTTTCCTCAAGTGCTTTATTGAACCCCTTTATGTATTTAAATGTTTCTATTGCATCTCTGTTTCAAGTTAAATACATTGGGTCTTTCCTTATAGTTTTTATTCTGCGAACGTCACCATTTTAATATCCCTTCTCTGAACTCCCTTCAGAAAATCTGTAATCCTTAAGGAGATGGGATGTCTAGTACTCTACATAATAATACTCTAGGTGAAGTCTCACCAGAGATCTGTGAAGTTGCATTAACACCGCCCGCAAGCTGCAAGAGGATTAATGTTTCTGGCGATTCCATGATAAAGCAAGCTACAATTTAACATCAGAACTCTTAGTTAATGTAATAGCAGCCTAGAATAACAAATACACATCTTTTCGTACCTTGGACAACTGTTTTTTTAAGCTATTAAATAGGATACAATGATATTTCTGAATAACAGTACAATATCACAACATTATAGAAGATTGGAAAGGTTCTGAAGAACTGATGCTAGATGGTGAAAGCTCCAGGGTAAAAGAACAATCATCACTGGACTTATGGAGCAAATGAATGCTAAGAAAACACTTGATATTGGCTTATCTTCCTAAGTGGTATAAATGCACAAAGACTGAAGTAAGTCTGATTACTCATTGTTGTCACCGAGTTTCCCACAGTAGCTGTTGCTCACGATGTGATGCTGTGTGACACAGTTGCTCCTGCTGAGAAAATAGGGCTAACACAGAAGAGAATGTTTTGGCACACGATACCCTTTTTCAAACACTATAATTCCCACAACTTGCCCACATAAAAGGAATGTAATCTGTTTTTTTTTTCTGGATGGGACCCCCAGGCATTACAGATTTAGTAAAATAGATTCAGCTTTGAATAAATAAATTTTATCTGATGTCATGCCAATCTGTGCTCCAGTTTTCAAACCTAATTTATGGAAGAAAATTGGAAAGTTTTAAAAACACTCAGCATATTTTTACTGTTTGTCTTAGATTAAGGATTTGATTATTTGGTTTTGTTGACATTGCACACCATCTTATTCATACGTAGCTTCCTAGAAATGTTTGCTTGCTTAAGCATATTGTTGTTTCGCTTTTATTTATAACTAATAGAAATCTACCTGTCGTGGACAATGACTTTGGTTGCATATTTTGATACGGTCCATATTGATATTTGACAAGGTATGGGTCCTGGTTAAAGGTAATCGCGATAGGCCTCGAAGCAGCAATCAGGATTGATAAAGGCCAAATTTAATGTCAAAGGCAAAAAACGAGATAAAAAGAGATTCATAGCAGATGAATAGTTTACAGTATGTGGCAAGAAAAAAACAGAGAGCAATCAATATTAAAAAAGTGTAAATCAATTTAAACCTGATAGCTCTCGAGCATTATGTAAGTGTATACTGGATTTGGTATTGTTCTTTGGGGAGATCTGCATTAAGGGGCGCTTTAATTACTTTTGTCCTATTTGCCTTGTGTTGAAGCTTTGCAGGTCTTCCTGTTGTTTTGTGTTAAAGCTGCCTGGGCTGTGTAAAGAACTATAACCTATTCACTGCTTATTCTGACTAATTGTATACCACTACTAGTTCACCATCAATCAAATAATATAATGTCAAAACAAACTTTCAAGAAACAAAGTTCCACAAGGTCCTAAGAAGGCATAAGCAACAAGGAGATGCCCTTCATTGGCTTTGATATATAAAATATGGTACAATTGTTGAATGCACGTTAATTCGACTGATATGTTTCTTTTCAGCTTGCGCCTAACATGCAACTCCGTAAGCAACTTGATCTACATGTCGCCGTGCACAAAACCACCCGCGAGTTGGGATCTTTCCATACAACCCTGATTTTAATAGTTACATTAAATAAAATCAGCTCATTAATCCATCTGTAAGATCGCAAAAAAGCTCCACCTAAAACAGAATCTCTTTAATTTCTAACTCTATGTAATATTTCATTTACATTTGAACCAAACTTCATTTGTTGTGACCTTCCCTAGAGAAATGCTTTTTGAATGGTTATACAATCATTCTCTTGGATGAATGAAAGTCACTTGGAAACACAGAAGGATTAGATAAATACTCCATACCTATTGAGAATAATAAGGATAATACAATTATACATTTAATGAACCTAGATATTAGGGGGGGTTCTATCTCTACAGAAAGGAGTAAAAAATGCATTGTTGGGTAACAGCAAATATATTTTTGAAGAACAATCATATTTCTTTCCCATATTTCCAAAAGCAACAACTGCTGTGTCAAATGAGACAGGAAGGTGGTAAATGAGAATAGTGCCCAAAGCGTTATAGAAATGGATTTTACACAAGTTCCCTGATGATTTGATCAATTGCCTATTGAACTGGACACGAAAAATATACATACATTGTCGGGCCTCTCCATCATGTGTCACTGTGACTTGGGTAACCCGAGGCTATAGAGATGCTGTTGACGTGCATGGAGTGAAGTATTTGCGTGAAATATTATTCCATATATAACAGAAGAAGAAAATGTGTCATATATCATTAAGTGCTTTATGTTGTATAATATCAGAACTAAATATAAGTTATTACAGGATGGCAAGAGTTCACTTTGTAGGGTCACAGACTGAATAACCCCTATGACAGTTTTCCCAATAATGGGATGGTTTTAACCAATATCCGCATCTGCCGTCAGATGCCACTCTGGAGGACAAACCCATCAAATAATTAGCATTTTTTCTTAAAATCCCATTATAAATGGTTACAACTAGTATAACCGAAAACAGCTTTCATAAGTATTGTGTTTTATTTAAAAAAATTATGGTTTTCATATAGTGCAATAGGTTTCACTGATGCATATCTGTCACTATCACACTGCAAAGGAGGGGCATTGGACTAATGAGGATGATTGAGGAAAGCTCTTACGAAAGGACTTCATTAGCTAGGGACTTCAATAACTTAAACAGCTCAGTATGGTACTTGAGTAAGGAAAGTCAACCAAATATCACAACACAATGGCAGCTTCCAGGTATAGAGCTAAATTAAAACTGTTTTTTTCTCAAAGCCACACTATAGTTATAGAACACAGAATACATTGTTTATGGTAGATCTATTGTTTCCATGGTACTTACAATTTAAACAGAAAAGCCTCATAATACAGCAAGTAATATAGTGTATATTCTAACCAAACATATTTATAAGCTTTATAGAATAAAGATAGTGCTCAGCTCTAAACATCAAAACAGACACTTTATAAGCTGAATTTTAATAGACTGTATTGGACCGATTATTCTGTATCTTTATACAAACCTAGTCACCCAAATGAGCACAATGCTTCTCTGTCTAAGCACCAGAACACTAAACAAGCATAACTTATTTGAAAATCCTTTGGTTTAGCTCTCAGGGCCCCAATCAAACACGGTATGAGAAGCAACAAATCTGGATCGAAGCCCGGGCTATGAAAGCTGCCAGGATTGCTTTGCGAGTTACTTAATGAGATCCAACAGCTTGCGATACCACTGTTTTTCAGCCTCAGCATCCCACCATGCCACTGTTGCCATTAATGTATAAAATAGCTCATACACTTTGAGTTATCTCTCTATTAAAAAAGAACATTCAAGTGTTTCATAACGATTAGCATTGTTTCAAATTTACATTTCAAATACTCTTGGATTGAACATGTAGGAACGATATATGTCTGTTAATTCATTCTACATATGAACCAGTATGCTTCAGTGTGAATGTCATTTTGAAGACATGCTGACTAACTCCTGAAACTATAACTCACACTCCTTTCTACCTATAGCATGAGAATTAAAAGGAATATAGTTTTTACATTGTAAGTCAGGAAAAAATGTATTTTTGATACCAAGGAAATTGGCATAGCTTAAAGTTAGGTCTCTGTTATACATCCAAAAAAAACACAAGCTACTAATGCTAAAAGAATATCAATAATAATAATGCTTCGATCATTATTGCGATGAAGGGAAAAAGACATGCATGAATGTTTATCTGTCAGACACCTTACATAGATTGTAGTATTTGTCTATAGAATGCAATTCAGTGCCGATTAAAAAGAGAAAAGGAGTGGGGGGGGAGCAAAATCAGAATGTTGTTATAAACCAATGTTTGTTGAATTCGTACAGTTAGATCTTGAAACTGCTGCACGTGATCTTCCATTTGTCTCCAGAAAGACTTATATGTAATTGCTAACTGCAAATGGAAAATTAGCTTTCTTTTTATTGTCAATTTAATGCTCCCGGAGGATGCATCAACATGCACCGAAAAAGCTAGTAATTTTTCTGCAATTCAAGAACTTGAAAACGCTACTAAATAGTTGAATTCATGCATGTCTTGAGAGAGGAGAATTTTGTTTATATGTCTAAACTGCCCTGATAAAACCAAATTAATTCAAGAACAAGTGTGAAAGCTGAAGATGATTGGGAGTGATTAGATCATAAACATTTGAGAATAATTTCACAAACATCTAATTTTTGACCGAAAATCTACGGATAAAGCCCTGCTTCCTTGGGTATCGAGTCAGTTTTTTCTTTCTCTGGGCAGGGGAGTGGTGTGTGGCCATACTCACTCCCCACCTACATTCTGCCAACTCCTCACCCGCTTCCCTGCACCTCGCCCAGTTTCCTCCGACAAGTGGCTCTCTGTGGCTAGCCCCTTCCCCACAAAAAGTCGCTCCCCAGAAGAAGGAGAGCTTGAAGCAGATCTTTCCCTTTCAAGTTCCTCTGTATGCCTGTAACACATATTTGGTCTTTTACATAAATAATAGGTAATTAGAGAGTGCTTTGTATTGCCCCTAAATAAACCTATATTAAAAGCAATAGCACCCTCCACTCACCCACTTCTTTTTCTATGTCAGGGAGCTTTGTGCATTTCCATGGAAGGTTTGCGAAAAACCCTTGTCAGAGCTAACCAGGGTCAAAACTAAAAAAATCCGGACTTTCTCCATCATTTTAATTGTTTGCATCCATCAACTATACCAACAATAAATGCATACATGGATCTGTAAATGTGGTTGAGTAAAATAGATAACAATTAAAATTGATCCCAGGAACACTTAAACAAGCTGGTGTTCTAGCACCATCAAAAGGGGAGAGGATTAACAGCAAAGCATAATGGCGGTTATTTATAAAGAGTAATTGTGGTCTTTAAAGTGGTCTTGTGAGTATGGTAACTAATGGGATCCCCCTGCTGACTTCACTATTCATTTGGTTGTTATGAGTGATAAGGCCCATTAGTTATTTTAGAAATATTATCCTTCAGTAAGGAAAAGGGGAATTCACGAGCGCCACTGCAAGAGATTTTGCCTCTTGCAAGATCTCCTTTAAAAAGATAAACACGTTTCCAAGAACTCTGGGCTACCCAGATTAAAAATCTAAAAAATAACATATATATATATATATATATAGTATATATATATATATATCAAATAAGCGCTATATCTTTATGGAAAACCTTGCATGGAAAGAGTTAACATACTGGCATGTTAAATGCCCATGGGGTGTCTAGTTTTAAAAAAATTATGATTTGATGAGGTAAATCCAATTGGTCCAGTTCAAAGATTGCCCAATAATAGGACATGGGCACAGGTTTACCAGATGTCTAAATTCCCCAAAAATGCACACCTCTCAAAAGGTGGCCTTTTACCTCCCAAATAACCAAACAAACCCATGTACGGGTGGTATCACTGTACTCAGCAGATGTTGCTGAACACATATTGGGTGTTGTGTGACAGTGACATACACCAGGAGCTGTAAATTCATACCTGAAGTAAAATCTCTGTGGGGAAATGTTTTTTAAAACAATTACTACCACAAAGTTTGGACAAAGACTAGCAGCTAGCGGTAGAATTAGTGAATTGAAATACTTAAAATACTAGCATTTAAAATAACCTAGGGTGTTTGTTTTTAAAAATATATAGTTTGATGGGGTAAATTGCATTGTCCGGCTTCAAAGTTGTCCCAAATAGCACATGGGGCAAAATTACCAGATTTGGAAAAATCAACTTGTAATTATTGCCCTATAACGTGTGGAAAAAATCAAAGAAAACATAAAAACATTGGGAATTCCTAAACTCAGGGCAAATAGTAGAATCTATTTAGCAGAGTTTTTCCATTAGCTTTTATAGATGAGTAAAAGATTTTTCAAATAAAAGTCAGAAAAAGTCCTTTTTTTAAAAAATATTCACCATATTTTATACTTTTTTTTTATAGTAAATGACATTTAAAGAAAGCCCTTCTTGTCATGAATAAAAAAAAAAACAATATATAACTTGTGCGGGTTCAGTAAATGAGAAAGAAGAAAATTACAGCTAAACACGAGCACCTCAAAAATGTTAAAACAGCCATTGTCACAAAGGGTACAAAAAATAAAATCAGCCAATTGTCACGAATGGGTTAAACTTTCCTTGTTTTGGAAAAGATATAGCCACAGAGAAAAAGAGGAAAAACTGAATAACTGCAGCTTTTAGCAATTCTAATTCCTTTTTTGTTTGCAAAGCAGTTTAAGTAACCCGCTGTATTCTTATTTTTTTTCAGTACATGCAATTAAGCTGCATGTCACTTCTAAATCAATTCACCATACATTAGAATTGTTTCAGCGCCTGACTGTTAGAAGAAACAGTTTGTAAACAGTATTTTATGGCAGCGATATATTTCATGCTCAAATCAATACCTGTGTCTCTGTGCTATGTTTGGAACATGTTTCTTTGATGACGACAAAAAAAAAGTGGCTGAGCATTTTATCGATCTGTTGGTAGGATTGTATTAAACTTGTGTACGCACGGAAAGTCTGTCTAGACAAGACTGATTGGGAGCTGGTAGCCTGTTTGAAGAGGCTGTAAACTACGAATATTCCCAAAAATTTCCATTACCATGCATAATAGATAGATTAGATTTAAATAGGTGTCTCTAATGATTTTCCGTATAAAGTACAAGTGTATCAAACAAGAAATATTTTCTGTGGAAATGTATTTATTTCTTTCTACACAGCTTTTTCAACCTATAGGTTCCCTGAACGAATTGATAAAGACGGGGGAATAAACTCAGCTAATCACATGGAGATGTTGGAGGTGGATTATTGTTCCATTAGATTTTATTGCTAAAGTAAATATAATTGGTAGGCTTATTTGGAAACATTTTATTCATCTGTAAATATTCTCAAAAGCAGAAGAAGGCCATCTTTTGTTGTGGGATGAAATAGCCATCCTAACATCCTATTTCTGTTTATGCTTCACCAAGGTCTAAACCTTGACCATTTCAGTATATTTCAATACTTGGGTACTTCCCAGGGTAGGCTACACAGAGCTCTCCCTCCTCTAGTGGAGTGCCTTCATAAAGACTAGCTGCAATATCTCAATTTTATTTATATTATTTTTATTTTTGTTCTTTTTTTTTTATTCTGAATGCAATATATTTTGAGAACCTATTTTTAAAGATAATCAGCCCTTTGCTGTTTGCATATGCGATAGAAACACTTGCTACTGTTATAAAGTATATATTATGTGTGAACATGGCATGTCCTTTACTGAATTTGTATTTAGTCTGCCGTGATAAAGTAGTATGCTTGGCTAGAAACATTAAATATCATTAAACTTCAGTTTTATGTTGTTTTATCTAAAAAATGGTTTAGTGTAACGTTCAATTGTTCACCCTATGGGAAGACTTCATGTATTTAAACGCTACAATTTCAATAATTTAAACCTTGTAACTTTTATTGTATGTATTCCTGCTGATTTGGGTTACTCGCTGCTGTGCCTGGGGTACATTTAAATGTTATTTTATTGGTATTTTTAAAGCTATTGGCCATTTCCGCTCATTTTATTTCTCCATACTTACAGAATGTTCAAAATACTGTCAGAAAGAGAGTTCCCTGTAAACTGCGAGATGCATCGCGTTAAAAACAAACGAAATAATTTCATACACAAAAGCTAAAAAACAAAATTGACATCAATGTGCTAAAATAAAATGTAAACACTGAAAAACCTACCAAGCTTCCCTAGTGCATAGAGAATGTTCAGCATTAAGCATTGCAGTCACGATTTTAAGCTAAACTCAGGAATAAATGCATTCACAAAACACTTAGAAATTTTGGAAACATGCAAAACCAGATTGCAACTATTTATATTTAAAGCATGTTCACGTCTATGCGTCATAGGAGCAGATGCTTATTTTTGTATTTAGCAATCCATTCACTTACCCTAACAATGGTAAAGATGACAGTTACCATGTGGCCCCATTTAGTAAGCGGTTTGAGTCTGTTTGCAATGTTCTAGTGGGGCTGAGAGACCACAGATTCTCCCATCCGTTTGATAAAGTATAAAACAAATCACAGTGCGCATTATAATATCCAACACAAGTGGAGCTTTGACTTTGACTTTCTTGTCATTTTTTATATGCTTCCAAGTGATTTCATCAATCAGGAGAAAAAAATAATTTTAGGTTATTTGTTAGGGGCTTTTTTTCGCACATCCTTAGCTAAAATACGAAACAAAACTCTATGTGGGACACCTGACCATTACACCAAAGGGACTTTGATGACATCACATTCTAAATACATTGACATTAATACATATATGGTTCCCCCCTTTATGGTTATAACAGTTTCCACTCATCTGGGAAGGCTTACCACACATTTCTGTGGGAATTTTTGCCCATTCATCTAGTAGAGCATTTGTGAGGTCAGACACTGATGTTGGACGAGACGTCTCTGTTCCAGTTCATGCCAAAGGTGTTTGATGGGGTTGAGGTCAGGGTTCTGTAAGGCCAGTCAACTTCTTCCACACCAAACTCATCCAGACATGTCTTTATGGAGTTTGCTTTGTGCACTGGGTCACAGTCATAATGGAATAGAAAAGGGTCTTCCCCAAAATGTTCCCACAAAATTGGAAGCATGGCATTGTCCAAAACATTAGTATGTCCCCTTCAACTATGCTTCCATTAAGGCCCATTAAGCAGAGGGACACCAAGGAGCCTGATTTCTTAAGAGGCCACACTTATGTCATTTGGCAGCCACTGATGTTAGATATTTGTTTGTCTTAAATATCCAAACTTTTCTGTGAACAAAGAGCAATCAAGACCTTCATATGATAGACTGGCTTTCCAAAGAAGACCCTCTAACAGTTACGTCCTGATTGAAAACACATGTTCCGCCCTATCCACCAAACATTCTGAGCTCCTAGAAAAGAGGGTAATCAGGAAAGGAAAAAAGATTTGAGTCCTAAAGGAAACATTTGGGAGGCACACTTAAAAATACCAAGAAACAGCCAAAACATAGCTAATGCAGTTGTGTTTCCTCACAAAGTACTCCCAAGTTAAAGTGTTTTCTTCGTAAACTTTTACAGCGCTTTCCTTTTGTGTTCTCTCTCTTATTATATATTGAACACCAGCTGATGGAGGAGGCGATTCATAAAACATTAGCTTTGTGTTCAAGACGCTTCGAATATTAGCATAAGTGCCTCTCAGCCGAACACTGACAGAAAGCTCCGTTTTTTTTCTGATACAATCTTAAAGCAGCACAAAGAGAGGTGCAGCCGAGTGCTGTCAGCAGATTGTGAGGAGAAAAAGATGCGTCTGTTTACATGGCGCTATATCTGTGAGAGAAAAAATAAAAACATTCCTTTGTTAGTTGTTACGTCCAATTTGCCAGCCAAGTAAATGTGTTAGAAAATTATGTTATAAGGCAGCTAGTTGTTATTATTTTATTATAAAGCAACAGGTAGGTTATGCAACTCTGTACTAGAACCCTAACTCCAATAACTCTCAGCTCTGCTGCTGGGAATGGTTGTCCATCGGTCTGATACAAAATTGTTTTCTTAAGGCTTTCCTCATTGTGCCTCATCATTACCTGACGTAGTGGCGGGTTAAATAAACGGTGTATGGCCATACGGCGTGACAGAATCCACAATAGTATTTGCTGGGTGTGTGCTGACTTGCTTTGTTGGGAATTAAGATTTACTAAGATGCCATAAAGGCCACTGAGTTTATTAAATGGGAAGGCCTGTTTCTTTTCTTCTATCAGAAAAATATGTTTTCAAAAATATTTCTAAAATGTTTCTAGAATCTACATAATGTAATGTTTTCAGGCAGCTGCATATTAGCCATTTGTCTATTGTGTGTTATTTTATCCAAATCTACTAGACTCTCAGACTCCTTATCATACTGAGTTGTGGTAAAAAATAGAGCGACTCAGTCTTAATCTCACAACCAGACATTCTGACTGATGACAATCAATCGAGGAATGGACTTCCATAATAAATCAGCTCAGTTTGGTGTTAGAGCATAGAAGATTACCCAATATATCACATGACCGACAACAATGACAACTTTCAGGAAGGTTGTTGGAACAAAATGACACAAATGGAACAGCCTCTCATCAGAAGTAGGCATAATGCTACCCTGAATTTAAGACAAAATCAGGGACTGTATTGTTCCTATATGCCATCAAATTCTATGTTTCAATATAATCTATAATATATATCCCAATAAAAATCTGCCCTTTCCACTGTTTAGTATCCCTTTCATGCTCGTGGTTATTAGAAATGTTGTCAATAATGCTTTTAAATAAATCTTCATCATGAAATGCCGAGAAAGGTGACGATCTGTTTAGAAAGCCCAGTTTGGGTTGGCTGATGCTTGGATGTGCAGAAGAAAAAAGAAAATAAGACAAAAGAAAATAAGTCAGAATATATCAATTTAACAATAAAAGATTGGCATGCATTAAACGACTCATGCATTAAAGAGATGGAGCCTTGCTGGCATATGAAAACATAATGCAGGGATAGACTAAAGGAAACCAAGCAATGAATTTGCCTTACCCATCAAATTACCAACCCTGGGGATATGCAGCCACTTCAGTCAAATTTTGTAGTTGCTATAGCGACAAACTGGGAGGTCTGCCAAATTTAACAAGATTTTACTACAATGTTGCTACATTATTCTGGGTAATGTACCAATTCCCTGAAGGTAACTCAGCTTGTCAATAATATAAAGACCAGCGGTATGTATTGTGTCTATAAAGAGATAAATGGACACAAAAATCAGCAGATAAAGTTCAGGTAATAGAAGCTCTGTGCCGAGAGTGAAACAGCTTAATATGTGGTAGTCTGGTATAAATGTATGCTTTAGACATTTCCAAGATGGTTTATCTCACTTGCAGGAAATCTTTTCACAAACAAATTAGACAGACCCCCCCACACACGGGTAGTCAAGATCCAAAAGGTAGAGTATATGTTGTGCTTATGGCCATTGGTTTGGAGATACAGAGATTTAGCCAGCCATCAAAAGTGATAGGACGGCTATAAAAAATGCAATCATAAGTTCCCTGCCTATTAGACATTTGAAATTAAATATGAAGATATCTACATTAGCATCAGCGTAACGCCTTGTCTAGTAACATCCTGGTCAACCGTGGTTTCCAAGATTTAGATATTAGACTCTTGATTTCCTCCAGATATTAGACTCTTGATTTTTTCCAGACCATTGCAATATTTTTATCCCCACATCAGCCCCAGATACAAATGTCTTCCCTTCACTGGCCGTCCATTGAAGAATGGCTATTGGCAAAGTGAGCAAAGACATCAAACGTGGAATAGCCTTCAGGAGATTACTCTAAAAGTATTCAGATGAGCAAAAAAAATACAAGACGCATCATCCAAAATGAACAAACCCAATGAGTTTGTCCTCGCAGGTGGCATTCCTCTGGCCCACCGCACTCACAGCCATAAGGAGCTACACAATATCATCAGTAGTCCTAGGTAGTTCTAGAAGAGCGGAGGGGTTCTCAAAAGCAGGAGAAGAAAGGAAGTGTCACAAAAACACAAGCGAGGGCTGCTCCTCGTACTCCAATGGTACTTGATGCTGTATTTATAACATGGGAAGGTCCAACAAAGAATTTTTTAATGACATAAAGTTCATTATGGGTGCACACTTGTACTTTCATGCGTCCGTTTTTAGGTGGTGTGATTATGGAAACGTTTTTCTTGCATCAGATTGCTTGCGTGTGAATATATGGAACTATGTATATATTTACCTGTAAACACGTAATTACTTACACAAGCAGCACTAAATTAAAAATACTTAAATTATATCAACATCCCGACAATTACATTTCCTGAGGATATGCATGCGGAGCAGTTTAAGTGTAAAGCAGATGTCATTATATAATAATTGAACCTGCTAGCAAGGGATCTTCATAATTTAATCAAAATAGCTTAAAAGGCCTTAAAATATGCACAGCTGCAAAACAGGAAACATTTGCTTTCTTTTCAAACTTTACACTTAAACAGATAAATGCAGAATACAATCACATCATAAAATATGCATGATATGTTGTGTTTAAATCTCCAGTCTAGGACTCACAGGTCTAAACTGCGTATTACTTAAATATAGCGTTCTACCTGCAGAACAAGTTTACAAAATTCATGAGCTTAAGCAGACCTGTTTGCAAACTGCTCCATTTTAAATACGATGGACCATACGGCATGATGACCGTATAGAAATGTTGTACACTTATCATACAGGTGCTATACCAGCTAATTTAACATTTAAAATAGCAAAACATCATTCCCATAACCGCTGAAGACCCAAACGGTTCACAGAATCACAATCATTTCAAATTTGGTTTCATTCATATTTTTTCTCGGGGAGGCTTAATTTCCATGTGACATAAAGGCAGATGCTGAAGAATTGTTTCCATGGAAACTGAAAAAAAAAACACTTCTTAAAAGATTAAGATTGCATACCTTGAATCAACATCTTTCGGTAAATTTTAACTCCCAAAGTAGCATGCTGACCTTTTCTTTGAGAGACTAAAAATGTTTTACTTCTTTGCCACAATAACTACATTCCTGGCTCTATATCTTCATCTATAGTGAATGAAAATGCTACAGAGGTCTGCAAGTCAGGAAGAAGGAAATCAAAAGTCTAATATCTAAATGTTGAAAAGCATAATGTACCACGGTCAACCAAGGCGTTATGCTGATCCTAGTAGGCCCTTCGTATTTCACTTCAAATGTCTAGTCTGTAACCAAGGAGATATATGATGGAATATTTTGGTTAGATTACCCCGTCCTATCACTTTTGATAGCTGGATATATCTCTGTATCTCCAAACCAACAGCTATAAGCACCACTGACCTCTGGCAGTTAAAAGGGAAGTCTTTGAGCGTTAAATGTAGCACCGTACACAGTGATTTAAGTTTAGCTTTTAAGCCTACAGATAAAACACAGGTTGCTATGTTATAAGCGGGCCAGAAAACAGAATAAAATGTCTCCCATGAAGACATTCCTTTTAAGTATAAAAGGCTTATTATTCAAGCAGAATGATCATTAAACATGTAGTCTTTTGTTTTCATTTCTTGCTTTCTTCATGACAATGTAAAGTAGGCAGCATGCTGTGGGCAGTAGCCAAATTATACTTAAAAAGGAATAATTATATCTTACTCAGCCAAGAGAAAAGAAAAAATGGATTGGGCCGAATCGGCAATTATTGCTAGGGAATCAAACATAAAGGTCATAGTGACAGCAACATGAAAAGGCAGAACCTCCAATAAATGTGATTCCTAATGATTTGACAATAGTGACACAGCTGGCACCTGTGATAACCTCTTTCCCATGTTCTAAAGAACTCTTCTGCACTCAATTACCAGACAATGTCGTCAGAGGCACGTTGTAAACTTCAAAATAAGTCATCTCTGCTTGTTAAAAATTATAATTTCTAACACAGCTAAGTGCTGAAGAACAAAAAATGACTTCAAGGAAATGTAAAGCAAGTATAAATATGTTGGGATTTTTTTAATCGACAGGTTTAGATATTAATTAAAATTAATTTTAAAAAAAGTTTTTGTAATAATAATCACGTCATTAATCAGTGGAAAGCAGGAAGAACTTAATATGAATTACAATGGAATACAAGTTGTCTGATGTAACAGAGTTATATAAAACAAAAAGCAACAGCAACAAAACAAAAATGGCATGCGTAGGAAACAATGGATTGATGATCTGAACAAGGATTTGTTTGGTTTCGCCAATAACAGATGCTCCTTGATCTCCAAGAAATAGTGAAGAATGTATTAAAGGGGCGGCCATATATTCGGTCTCTTCCAATGTATTCTTCCCTAACAGCTGGGTTCAGTATTGACCCATAATGTTTTCAGCACTCCAGCCTAAGGACATTCAGTACAGTATACCACAACTCACCAGAATAGCCCCAGGGCCATACAGATGGTATGTCTGATGTTTCATCATATAGCCGATCTAATCAGCTGCCCGGGGCTCCGAGCTTGTGTGGAGCAAGTGCACACAGCAGTGAGCACTTGACCTAGAGCTAGCCCCTCAAACTAGTAAGACATATCAAACAACTCATTGGAGTTTATCATCGATCGCGTAGGGCGGCTGAAGGAACTTGTGTGTTTTACTTTTTACCAGCCCAAAACATTGGATAATTACATTACCTGTTACCTTTTTATAACCTTTAAATGAAACCACATGACATGTTTTCAATCTCATTATTAATAATTAAAAAAGACTATAGTAATGAATAATGACATTATAATTATTACCTTGTTCCCAATTGCCTTCTTTGGCGGAAACTGAAAAGTCCTCACATGTGGATATTTGCTTTGTAGTTTGTGATGCAAGCTCCGGAACTCGGCATATCTACGATAAATGTTCCATTCATCATCTTTAATCCTGATGTAAACCTAAAAAAAAAATCAAAATACTTACTGCTACAGTTTTCTAAATAAATAGAAAAAGAATACTCAACATATTCCAGCATACAAGTATGGTTACTAAAAATACTAATGCTTGTTAAGTTAACTTTCATGAAACATTATATATATATATGTATGTGTATATATCATGGGAAACCGAAATACAGGACACAGCTCCGTCAGAACAATTTTGACACTCATTCCATGTGCCCCCCCCTGCCTTAGTTAATACTGGTCCCAGTAGGGGTGGAGCATGGGAATTAGAGGGGCATCTAGCACCTAACATCCTTCCATCTCTTAATATTTAACAAATAATGTGCCAGAGAAGGCAGACGTGGGTCTTTCATACCACTTGACTGATGTACTAGTATACAACGTGGATATTATTTCTGATGTAGGACCGGCCATTGGTCGAGACATTGGGTGCTCATTCCTCCACAATCTAAAATGGTGCAAAATATGTACCCTTGAGCGGAAAATGTCTTTAAGAATGTATAGTGTTATCTGGACCGAGGGTAGTGGTTTCCTAAAAGGCTTAGTCCAGAGAGTAGGTCTAGAACAAAAATAACACAGTCTTTATGTGTATACACACATGCTTTATATATCTGTCTACAGATTTATGGGATTACTAAACTAAAAGTTCCATTTTATTCTGCCCTCACTGAAACATATATATTCACCATCCCCTTGTTCCTTGTTCATTAGATTACTTTAAATTGATGAATCACACATAATGATCAGTATGTGTCCTTTCTAAAGGTAACAAGGTTCATTACGTGTCAACCGGTATCTGCTGATTAAGGAAGCAGACAATCACACACACAGATATAACATAACAGAGTTCACAGAGCATTACAAAGATAACAAAGCAATGGGAACCCACTTGTTCAGGATAGAATGGTTAAAGAAAAGCCCACAGGTTGTTATAATCAACCTTAGGGCTTTTCTTTAACCATTAGGTACCGTTGTCTTCAAACAAGGTTACATTTGTGGTATTCTCCACGTATTTAACCTTGCGTGTCATTGGCATTTTGAATATTGTTTCTGGGTTTAATTTAAGTCACCAAGGACATGCTGGCCTGCTGTGACAGTAATTAAGAAAAGAAACCAGCTGCCAGAAAAAGAAAAATTGCTCCAATGGGGCTTACTATTATACATTTAGAAAGGACACCTAAACCAAGCAGAGAGAAATGGGTAAGGGAGTGTGCTTATACAAAAAACAATTCCTTTGCCAGAGACAGAAGAAACGTAGGGAAGCAGGGCTTTCCCACAGGAACTGTGTCAAGGCCAGAGAGTTTCCAAGTATGATCAACTGGCAGATTTTAGGATATTTGCAATAACCACAGGCCTGCCTGCAGTAAAAAAAAAAAAAATTCCCAGGTATGTCAACATGAACAAAACATTCTGTATGTCTACTATTACGATGTATGTTGCACTTCCACTGTACAGGCTACTTGGTGGTAGCTATAAGTGATACGAATAATCTTTTAGCTTTATTTTACACTATATGAGTGTGTGGAAATCGTTTTTTGGGGGGGGGTTATCTTGTTTCTTCAGCCAGGATGTAAAGAGTTTACAAATTTGTCCATTGGGATTTTAAAACAACTGGAAGCCACTTTTTCATTATGTCTGATTTTATGTATTCAAAGTCAATTTCATTTTGCCAAAAAAAAAACCCATAAAATGTGACATTTCAATTACTCTGCTGAAACCTAATGAAAGCCAGAAAAAAAAAACAGAAACGGTTCAAATTACAAAAGAACTTAACAGCAGTGTCTCATCTCACCAAGATTACTACTCCGCTAAACTTTAACTTGAGATGAGTAACCATCAGTAATTGCCTACTTGGCTTTCTTTATAATTTGCCCTGATCATTATTAGATGCCTAATCAAACACTTTTAAGCACATTGTTTCTCATAGGAGATCTACTCCAGAAACATGGAGTGTTCTCTATAGAGCGTCTCTTTTTGTCTATAACTAATTACTCAATCTACGTGAACTCTCAGTGATGCATCTACACCTGTTTTGCAGGTCAACAACAATCTATACAATCTCTAGCCTCTTATCTGTGCCTACCTGGGGAAAGCTTTATTTTTTACTTAATAATGCTCAAGAATGGTAGCCAAATGATGAAAGGCCAAATAAATTAGCACATCTTTTCTATCAAGTAACACAATGCCTCTGTGTTAGGACTGATTTCATGTTAACCTACTTCTCTGGATACAAATGAATCCTCAAGAAGGTTCTGCCAGTATGTTTAATTACACAGATCCCCTGTGTATGAGTTTATTGCCTGATCTTTATATATAAGACAGGGCCACGGGGCTGAAGAAATTGACCTTATTTATTTTTTATTTTTGTACACATTTAGAAAGTGTTGCTACCTGACATAAACGACTAAAATTTATCCAGAACATTTTCTACAAAAAATTGCAAAAGATTACCTGGAATGCACCTGTTCTTTAACACGATTAATTACTGTTAGTGCTGCTTCTGTTACATAAATTAAAGTACCTTAACTAAAAATACTCAACATTTGGTTGTATTATTTCTGGATCTCAAAGCTGCCAATCTCGCTACACTGCCTGTAATCTCTTTACTGCCCTAGGGCCTTCTCTGCAAAGACTCGCAGACCCCTCTGGCAGAAACACACTTATCTAATATTAGCTAATGTTTGTGGTACAAAATTGGTAAGTCTATATATTAATATAGAGATATATATTAGAAACTAATGTGCTGAAGAACAAGATGGACTTTGGTAATTTATACAATCCCAATTTGGTAACTTTAGTTAAGAGTCTGAGTGTCTTGTTATTTCCCTAATCTGTAGTTTCAGCACAAATAAAAGAGGAAAATATTTTCCATTATGTTTGGACTGATTATACAACATAGGGATCAGGTATCTCAGAGTCTATCTAACATATTAACAAACACATCTCCACTAGTTCACTAGTCTTATTCACTCAGTGGGCACATACCTTGATTGGAAGGTAAAGGACGCTTCCTTCTTTAAAACATCCACTAGCCTTTCCCTCCACATACCGTATCCCCCATGTATAAGACGCTCCCATGTTAAGATCTTAATTTTGGGGCCTAAAAATTACACTTCTATCATGCCCAGGTTCCAGGATGAGCGTGATGTTAGCTGTGCTGGAATCTGGGTATGCCTGGGCATGATAGGAATGTTATTGCTGTTAGCAATCATGTATATTTAATATAGCAATCACACTCCTATCATGCACAAGCAGCCAACACATGCACATGACTTTCAGCCTCCCTGTGCCCTGCCCCCCCTACTTACACATCCATGCTATCACATACACATATTAATTAATTCCTCCCTCGATCTCTGAGTGAACTTCTCTTGTCCCGCCCGGGGAAGCGGGAACAGAGCGGAGTCATGTGATGTCCATTCACGTGACTCCACTGCATTCCTGTGTCTCTTTGACGGAACAAGAGACGCTGCTGAGCAACACAGAGGTAACCGGAAAAATTACAAAATCTACAACCACTGTATAAGACGCACCCTGTTTTTACACCCCAAATTTTTCGAAAAAAGGTGCGCCTTATACATGGAGAAATACGGTATATCAAAAATATGAGACCCACAGAAATAAACCACACGGCACATTCTCAACATAGTCAAAGCAGGAATGTCCCATTGAAGAAAGTATTTCTTCACAGAGAGGGTTGATAAGTCATATAGCCTTCCTAAAGAAGTTGTGGAGGTCAATAAACTGAGGGAAATTAGGCTGCCCATGTTCAGAACATAGGGTGAGGCCAAGGACCAGATAAGGTTGTCATCTTACAATGAGTAGGCACATGGGCAGACTAGATAGGCAGAGTAAAGGCAGAAAAGGAAACAATGTCAATGTGACCTTTTAATGGTGTACCTGTGGGGCAGGACAGACGATGTTCCAACCTTTACTGGTCTTTAAAAAGGCTGGTACTAATAATTGTAGAGCAATTGTCAGTTTTTATTTGCTAAAAAATTCTCTGTTTCCTGGAATCTAATATATTGCATGTTGTTTCAAGTTACTTAAAAAGGGCAATTATACAATACCTATTTCTCAAAATACATTAGAATAATGCCTAGAACACAATTACATTAAGCAACTGTGATAAGTATCTTAAAGATGATTATAATTTGGATGGTATAAAACAAATATATTACTATAAGATTTGTTATATAAAGCGAAACCATGCTAAAAGTAGTATGTAATAACCATTACACAAAACACTAATGGAAATCATCTGTTATGTTTACAGACCATTAAACACAAAAGTGCTGTCACAGGTAACTGTTCTTAATATAGCTCATGTTACTTAGTAATGTTACCATTTGAAATGCCAGAGCATTTGACATCCGAGCTTTCCTCACAGAAGTGCCATGTGGTTTTTTACCCCTTTAAACAGTGCATCAATTACTAACATCAATGGGTAAAAATATAGCATTTTTTACAATTGAATAAAATTAGCGTTGACTGCATCGCGGACAGGGCACAGTCCGAAGAATTATCAGGATAAAAAAGTGTCATCCAGATCTTAAACAATGACACAGGAAGTTAACAAACAGCATTTAAAATGTTAATGACACGCCATCTTTGCTTGAAATGCCACGATGGCAGCTTCATAAGGAAACCAGGTTAAAAAAGTGTCAGTGGTCTGTGCTCACAAAACCTCAATGACCAGGGGATGGTCCAAGGGAGGTACCTACGCTGATGTACACCGCCAAAACAGGGGATATGAAAGGCAGTCTCTGATCCTTGATTTTAAATCAGTCTCTTATCTTAGCAAAAAGAGCTGGGTAATCTCAAACTGCTGGATTGCTTTCTGGTTTGCTGGTTTGCTGTAGTTTTGTGCTGACAAATGGAGAAGCCACTCCAACTTTCGAGAGCAAAACACGTGTCCAGGGGAGCAAGGATTTATTTTATTTTGTTCTTGATTGATACTTTAAGAAAACACATTTATTTTTTTATAAACCTGTGTTTTTGTAAGAAAAAAAAAATTTAAGGTTAACCAATAGACACATTTTCACAGCCTTCTTTGCTCATATTTACCAAGGGTAGCTTATAAACTCAGTAGAGCAGGGCCCTCCCCACCTGTTGTTTCTGTAAGTCAATTTTTTATGTTGTATACTAATTGTTATGTCCTGTCTACCCATTGTACAGCGCTATGAAATATAATGGTGCTATATAAAATAATAAATAATAATTAGCGGACGGTGTTGTAATATATATTACATGCACTTTATGACCAAAACACTGGCAGTAGAATGGGTCATACTGAAGAGCTCAGAGACTTTAAATGTGGCACTGTAATAGGACCCCACCTTAGCTACAAGTCAGTTCGGGAAATTTCTGCCCAGCTTGATCTGCCCCGGTCCAGAAGGACCTTTACTGTGCTAGCATGACTGTGCCCCTGTGGCTTGGCGTGGAGGAACTTGAGAGGCCTGCATAGAACCCTGACCTTAACCCCACTGAACTCCTTTTCTTAAATTAGAAATTAGATTGCGTGCCAGATCTTTTCATACGACACCAGTGCCTGACTTCACAAATGCTCTTTTGGCTAAATGGGTACAAATCCCCCCTTAGCACCTTTCCCATTTTGTCACTGTATACACACAGACATACTTACACTACTGTGGGCTCATTATTAAAAATAGTAGCATTTCTTTAATGTTAGGCAATGTTAATCTGGAAGATTGCCCATGAGTACTTTCAGGCTCGGATCGTTGTAATAATATGGTTGCAGCTGGGATTCTGGAGAGCAACTCTGCTTTCCACTGTCAGTTTGACAACTAACTGAAAAGAGAGACATTCCCAAAATAAACTGTAATGATGGACACTAATAACTACTGGTAATTGGCTACAATTCCTTACACATTTAGCAAGGATATTTCGGTTTCTAGAGTCTTTGAATTGAACAGAAAATGACACTTCCAAAACTGATTAACCTATAGATGGAATAATCACCATCAAAGCTATGATTAAGAATGCATTGGGCTAGCATGGAAACTGTTTAGGAATAATGCGCTACTATATAAATAGTTATGATTTGAATAAATGCATTATGGGATATACTATAATTTTAAATATCTTTTAAAAGAAACACTTCATATTGATCTGATGTATTCAGCACTTTCATATACAGACAGGGACCCATAGCATAGAAGTGTGAACCCTGCCACAGTCACTTTCCTTTAGTTTCTCCCAACATCAATAAATCGCCCCATAGACGTACATTAAACATCTTACAGATGGTGGTACCTGTCAACATGGGATTTGCTCTGGGGGATGCTATATGAGGTCTATCCAAGTTTTAGCTATCAATGCCTTAAGATAAATAGCGTCATCATATTCTGCAGAGCTGTACAATGGCATATAAAATAACAATTAGACTTAAAGAAACAACAAGTGAGGAGATCCCTGCTCAAACGTGCTTACAATCACATTATTGCTGCAATCCCAGGCTTATATTAATTGCAATGAGGGTCTACTAAACTCAAAGAAGCTAATCATATATGTTTGATATACCGCGTATATCCTCATCACCCCTAAATCTTACATTTTCAGGTCCTAAAGAGTGACTTTTTAGGGGGAGATGGATAAAGGATTACCCGGGGGAAAAAAATACCTGCATCTGGCCAACTGTTGATGCAGAATTTGGATCTGACACATAAGCTCCACTTCAATAGGTGCACAAAGCACACAACTTGATCAACTGTACAGATCAGTGAGATGGAATAATCTTTCTGGATGTCCTATTCCTGATCAGCAATGCCCGCAGCGGGGTGGCTTGGCAAGACAGCAGGACTGTCTCAAGCCAACTGAGATACTTGGGAGGTATGGCACAACAAGTGCCTTGCACATACGGAATCTGGGGTGCTCAGCTCTCATTCCCACTCAACGTGTTAGCAGTGGATTCCCTACACCACATAAAGACTGTAGACAGAGGACCAGAAAGGTGGCCTAGTACCCACGGAATTAAGAAACACAATTAGAATCGACACAGGGCACCCAAGCGAGTAACCCAGTGCTTACCAACCACGATCCCATTTGTAATATGTAAACTGCACACCTTCAAAGGCAACTTTATTTATGAATACAATCATAATAAAAACCTATAGGGTGTGAAAGGCTGTCAGATTTTTAGGCACCCAATGCATATATATATATATATAATATACAAATGCGCATATATATATATATATATATATATATATATGCATTTGTTTTTGTTTTTTGTTTTTTTTAAAAAGGGAAGTCCCAAGAAAAACATATTACCCTACATATTCTCCTCTTGAGCATAAAGTCCAGTGCTGTACATATTAATGTAGGTTAGCGCTGAAAAAAATAGGTTTTATCTAGTTTTGTTCAAATAAATGCCGTTTATCTACAGAGCTTGAGTCTGCCATTATTGTCAGTCATGTGATTTTTCGGCTCAAACTCCGCATTGGGCTGATTTATTATGGCAACGCTAAGTCTTTCTTCCACACATTTTCCATCTGGGTGATTAAGACTGAGCTATTTTGTTGTGTTTGTCTAGAAGATTGGACTAAGATAACAGAGATAGAACATATCCAAAACGGCTAATACAGAGCTCTCTGAAAACACTGTATTATGCAAAAAAAAACTAGAAGAAAAAAGAAAACAGCCCAATATTTACACATTTATAGTGGGCTAACAAAAAGGTAGTCAAGTCCAGACAAGCCATCCACACCCAGGGTTTCTTAAGCCTATCCATTTTCTGCAAAAACAATATTAAAACAAAAAAGGAAGCTGCTGTCTATATGGGGCAGCGAATATTATCTGAAAACAAGGCTGAGCTTCCATTGTTAACTCTAAACTCTCTGCAGTGTTTTTTAATATAGAAATAATGAAGAAATAAGAGGTATTTAGATAAACATGGCTTCATTAGTCCTCAGAGGACTTGATGACGATTTCCATAGCAGTGACTAAAATGTTAATGGCTTTACAGTTTGACGGCTACGGTTCTTCGGTTTGTTATTTGAAAAACAACCAATTTCAGCTTTTCTGCAGTAATCATTCCAAGGTAATGAAATGCAAACATGACTACGAAAATATGCAACTATAATGCGATTAGTTTTCAGAGGCTCTTTTCAGCAGAGGTATCATAACAATTAGAAAGAACATTCTTGTTATAAAGAACAAATCCCACATTAACTGGCACAGAGACTATAAACATTTAAATAGGTTTACATCATGTTCAGTATTTATGTTTACAAATTACTAGGGAACGTCAAGGTCGTTAACACGAGTACAGATTAACTCCGAATAGAGCCAAAGGCGGTGGGATGAACTAGACATGCCCCGAGCTGTATAATAACTTGGAGATCAGTATGGTAGACTGCCAAAATCATGGGTTTCAAATTTCTGACAATACACATACTTGTTAACAATATAACAAAGGCGTGCAAACAGCTCCTTAAATGATATCCCTCATTTGAATCTGTTTTGCAAATCACCTATACATATCGAGGCTATGGGATCTCAATCCGTATAGCTTGGAGAAAAGGAGAGAGAGAAAATGTGATAGAAACATTTAAATACATAAAAAGATTTTAAAAAGTACAGAAGGAAGTTTATTTTAAATGAGGAGAAAAGTTAGAACAAGAACTAGAGGGTCGGTCAGCGCTTTAGATGTAAGGACATTTTACTATAGTGAGAAGGTAGTACATAAACGGAATAACCTGCCAGAAGTGGTAGAGGCTAGTACAGTGAATGAATTTAAACACGCATGGGATAGCCATATGGCCCCTGAATCTAACACCAGACCAAGGACTAATCAAGGTCTGAGTCTTCATATCAGAAATAATGGACAGACTAGATGGGCTGAATGGATCTTATCAGCCATCAGATTCTATGTTTCTATTCTATTGATGGGAATTTACAAGAACTCAGGGGTCTAGATTTAGTTATCTGAGATAAATGTAGCCCTGATGACTGGGATGACTTATTTATAAACAAGCAATAATGTTTATAAAACGTAACAGAGTCTAGTGCAGGGTGAAGGGAAGAGACCACTTATGTACATTTTACCAGTGAAAATATAAATACCATGTACTGTTTAAAGTGCTTGAACACATCACGCAACTGGGAAATTCTTAATATCCATTCATAGTTTGTCAACCTGGTAGGACAAGGCTGTTGGTAAAGTTAAGTTGGTAAAGTACACCTTTAAATCATGCCACCCTCCACTTGCCTCGCTCCATGGTTAATTCACTAAAAGGATGTTTTAAATTGGAAGTCAAGGAGAGTTTCTCTGGCCACCTTGTAGATTCACTACAGCCAAGTCAATCTACAACATTTGTAACGTATTGCTCGCTCAACGAATGGTTAGTGGTGTCATTAGTTGTTAGCTTTTTGTGTTTACAGTAGTGTATCATTTTTTATCCATCACGAAAGCAGAAGGAATATGCCATTGGAAGACCCATCTATCCTTAGTGCAAACAATGTGAAGATTCATAGTAAGAAGTTAGGTGTCATTTTAGGTGCTTAACAATGTTCTTCTCTTGTCCTATTCCAAACACAACAGTAAGACTTTCTTCTGCCTAATGATCTGCATGAGGAAAGCAAACAATACTTGCTCTGACTCCATTTTGCTATCAGCCAGTGATTGAAACAAGCGAAGGTTATTTCTTTTATTTTCACGGAACCACTTTTGAAGTGAAATATTGATTTATTGACATGCTCATCTGCAATGAATGAAATGTATGAAGCTTATTCACTTGCATTGATTCTCCCCTAACTGTAGAGGCACTTCCTGGCAAACAGTGCTGGAATGGTCATCAGATCCACCTATAGCCAAAATTGCCTTTAGTTTTGATGGCTCCAAGGAATCAACCCACGTTTGACAGACGTTCTTAACTAGTCTACATTAATAGTCTGGTAAATATTAAAAACATGCTTTGGAATTTCCAAAACAAACCTCACATTTCAGCTTCCAGTGGGAAGGATCTAGCTTTGCGACAGTGACTTAAACAAACCTTTCAAAATGATTTATGTGATTTCACCTCCCCAGTTCACAAATCCATTTGCAGGTAACTCTCATGAAAGAATGATGGCTGTTTTCTGGATTAAAAGGAATATCAGGGAGGCAGAGTGGCATATAGGGGTTAAAAGGAATATCCGGGAGGCAGAGTGGCATATAGGGGGTTAAAGGAATATGAGGGAGGCAGACTGGCATATAGGGGTTAAAAGGAATATCCGGGATGCAGAGTGGCATATAGGGGTTTAAAAGGAATATATCAGGGAGGCAGAGTGGCATATAGGGGGTAAAAGGAATATCAGGGAGGCAGAGTGGTATATAGGGGGTAAAAGGAATATCAGGGAGGCAGACTGGCAAATAGGGGTTAAAAGGAATATCCAGGAGGCAGAGTGGAATATAGGGGGTTAAAGGAATATCTGGGAGGCAGAGTGGCATATAAAGGGGTATAAGGTATTTCTGGGGGCAGATGTGGATAACTGGGGGCAGGTTGGCAAATAAAAGTAAAAACAAAAATGCATTAAATATGAAAAAATAGTTTACATGTGAATATTTACTAGTAAAACTTTTTTCTTATAGGGTAGTCTTATATTCAGGCTTTTTCTTTTTTCCTACATTAATATTCAAATTTTTGAGGGGGTGTCTTATAATCGAGCAAATACGGTAATAATCAAACATTATACATAACATATATTTCCAACAAGCTAAAATGTACTGTGTGAGCAATGCACACGTTTTAAGATTACGTAAAGAAGAATTACATTTAGATACAGATGGAACATGGGAGTAAGCTTCCTTATAGACATTTTTGCATGCCATGTGTTTAGCACATATATATATATATATATATAGTTCATATATATATATATATAGTTCATGCCTTTAACTATGTTTGGACAAATGGCATAACATCTTAATCTCCAAGGCCATTAGTTTGCCAGTTCCCTGTAAGGGTCCAATATAATGATAAAAAAACAGACAATTATTAAATAAAATTACATTTTACTGATGTAAAGACAGACCTTAATTAGTCCTTATTCGTGTGTGAGTTATCCAACAGCTCTATGCCTATCCCATGCATGTCACTATTCATTGTATTAGTCCCTAACACTTGCGATGGGAGACTATTCCATTTATCTACCACTCTCTCGGGAAAGTAAAAACTGTTTGCCTATTAAGTAGTACTGTCGTCATAATCATGTAAAATAAGAGCCTCAATTAATAATAATGCACCACGTATTCCAAAGTAGAAAATGTATTTGTATTTACTGTACAGTATTTGGATGGATGACCAACATGGAATTCCATGTCCCCCAGCTTTCGACTCAGTTCTTGATTCATAGTATGAAATGTTTACAGAAGACTTAGATATTATTAAATTCATTTTAAAATGTATCCCTGCTCAGAATTTTACATCTAGTTAACTATTTTACTACCAATAAAGCCAGTAAAGCACCATTGAGACCAGTGCGACGAGCTAGACTTTTCATTTACTGATGACAATCTTTAGCCAAGTGATGGAGAAGCCTCCGACCCGAGCTGCCAATATGTCTTAGACGAGGCTGGGGGCAGTTAAAGGGGGAAGCATCTCCAGCTGTGAAACAATATTAATACTTCATAAACTGTAGCCTGCGGACACACGCAGCTAAAAATATAACTGTATATTTCTTTGTGTGCGCATAGACAGATTATGTAGAGATTGTAGGGGGAGTAAAAACCACCCAACACGGCAAAATGCATTTGGTGACATGACCTGGAACATTAGGAACCGGTAGTACTGTTGGCTATTTCTACATATGCAGACCAGCGTGGAACTTATGCGGGGTGCTGTCCTAGGCAGTTCTATACATGACATGTAGACACAGAAGTAAAAAAAAAGTAGCTTTAAGAAACACTGTTATTTAGCTATCTCTCTCTCATCATTGTGTCTAATGAACAGATGGAAGCTGAACTCAAAAATACGCTCCTAATCAATACGTATCACACTCCAATTCCTGGTAACCGGTGAATCGGGAAAATGTAACTTTTTTTAGACGCACTACGTTTCTGAGAAGATTCATACTTGGAATTGAAATGTTAAACATATAGTCCTGAATTTCTGCAGGAACAAGATTTTCAAACCTACTGGTACATTTTTTAAGAGAGGAAATCCGCAAACATAACCCCCATAAAAATATCTCTGAATCTAAAGATTAAACAAGTTAATAAAGCGAAGCCATCATCATATAATGAAATATGACAGTAGAACTTTAACTAAAGAGAGAGAATGGGACAAGGTGCCAAAGTCTCAGTATACACTTCAGCAAGCACAAAACATATCTCCCAGACTGAAATGGCAGGCGGAAGACTTGCCCAGAGCTGTCAACACAACTTAATATTCCAGTAAATCATTTGGAGAGAAAAAAATAGCAATGCATTTATGACAGTTTCCAAGCATTTTAACATGGTCCCTTAATATTCAAAATTGGGGTTATAAGTAGAGTTCAATTACATAATGTCCTGTTTAGTAAAAAAAAACCGTGACTTTACTAAATTAGTCAATATTTAATAGCTGTGCCATATTTCTTATCGTCTCTTGAAACTTGTTTCGTACAAGATTGCAGGGTCTTAGAAAATACTTTGCTTTTCCTTCCTGTAACAAGCAACATACTGTATAGAGCAGGCAGTAAAACTATTTAGTAAATGCTATAAATTCGTTAAAGTGTTAAAAAAAAAATAAAAAAAATAAAAAGTATATATGAAGGGAAGCATATAGGTTTGGCCCATTTGGATTAGCACTAAAATGTGTTGCCAGTAAATTCAGATTACAGGTACAGCAAGGCTTTATAGGTGCTGATCCACCAGACACAATATTAATTGTGCTCTCTAGCATGTAAAGGAAAGAAACCTTGGCAGCTTTTCTAAACCCCCTTTCACTAAAGGTTTAACTCCCATAAAAACAAAATGAAAGTATTTTTTATGCATTCCCTGAAATACTATAAAAAAGCATACCTGGTAAGTCTGCAGGTTTGACCTGGAGTCTCCGAGTGAAGCACTTTTTTCCCTGGGTCTCCGGGACAGTGTCTTCTTCACCAAAGAGCAGAGTGGTATTTGGCCACATACATCCTCTCCCCACCCCATATAAAACCACCCCCCCAGAAAAGGGAGAGCTCTAGGCAGCCTACCCTGGGGAAGCTCCCAGGTAGGTTAAATGAGGCAAATGTTGACATAATTAAGGATGTATTTCTATAAAGTGCTTGGGCATTTAGCAGTGCTAAAAATTATATATGCGATGCTGCATTTAATGAACTTGTCCCAAACTCTTTTGGTCCTAGTACAGTCCCGACTGTTGAGTTTCTCCAGTGGAAAGGGTGAATTGACCTTGCATAAAGCATAATAAATATGGAAAGTTTTGAAAATCATACAGCCAGGAAAGAAAAGTGAAGACATTGATTTGAAATGTATATATTTAGCATTGTCTATGACTATTGTATAATAAATGCATATATAATAAGTTGTTCATCTGAATGAACCTCAAACATATAATACAGCTGACAAAAACATCTACTGTACGTTTTGTACGGTATGGCGTACAAATCACTTTGGCCATAGTGTGCTAGAAGACCAAGATATTTTCTTTATTTATGTGGTTCCTTTGTGGATGTTCACAGGAATAAATGATTTTATTCTGAAAAGGCCACTGGGTCATCATTTACCAAGTGAAGCTACATTTTCTTTGAGCTAACATATTCCTCATTGGCAAACAAGTAGTCATTAACTGAACAGTGCGTAAAGTATAAAACATAGTGGCATGAAACCTATCTACATCCCTGAGCAAAGTGTAATCATTGTAAATTCTAGTGGTAGAAAAAATAACAAATACCGGTAAATAATATTTGATATAGATATGTGTGTATTATTTCACAATTCAAGAGTTCTTGTTGGTTCTTCTTCCACTGTGAGGATGGTATGACCCTGCCTGGAGTGAAGATTCAATAAACACACCTCCCAAGCGTCCCATTTATCACAGGACAATCCCTAATTCTCAGGCACTGTCCCACTTTTTAGGACAGGGGTAAAATCAGCCAGTTCATGGGATCCTCTGATATCCACTAACTGGCCCAGGAAGCTGTATTGCTGTATTGTACCTGTCATTATCTGTAAAATTGTCATCTTGTACAGCGCTTCATTCCAATTATGGCCACCCTGCATTGCTCTGAAGGTGAGCGCCACAAGGTGTCTCTTTTGGGATGGTTGGCTTGGCAGTCCCACTCCAACCATGCTCTATCCAGGGTCCAGCCATGCCCACTCCCCACCTCTACCCATACCCCCAAACACAAGTGTCTTGTCTGAAATGTTGCTGTATTAATTAATAGCATAGGTATTGCAGGATTCTTGGTTATGTGAAAACTATTTGTTGGAGAGAAACATTTTTTCATGATTTAAAATCTCTGCAATATCAGTAAAAACTGCTTCAAGGAGGATTTATTTAGATTCCACTGCCTTTTTATTAGACGAATTACCTTCTAATATGCCTAATAGAAAATAATAGTTCTTTACTGTGAAATTACTCAGGTACATATTACCTACGGCAATTCGAATGTGCCAGTGTGTGCTATTTGCAAAATAAATATAACATGCTGATTGTTTTCTGATGATTTTAACAATACATGTCGCATTCATTTATTTACATTTTATGAAGAGTACAGATTTAGTGGTAATGATTCTTCAAGGGAATGCTAATGGTTCATTACCAAAATGGTTTGATTCTTTTTCTAAATCAATCAGACGTGAAATATAAAATCATTCTCGTCCTATATTTAGTTAGAAATCTTAAATTTAAATGATGGCTCTTCCTCAATGGGATATTATTAATAAATTACAGATATCACTTATAAATAGAACAAATTAGCGCAGCCACGTGAAGAGCTAAACATTATGTTAGCAACCATGCAAAATCCTTCATGTTTGCCAGCGGGTTTCAGCCATTATATATTCATGAAAACCATAAGCTTTATTTTCATTTATTTCTTTGTAATGACTTCAAGCAGCATAGGCATCAACACGGTTTAATGGTATTGAAAAAAATGAAGCTGGACAAGAAAAGAAATATTCTAGCACTGAATCTGTTATTCTAATCGTATAACAGAGTACCTTAAACGAAAGGCAATACATACGGAAATAAAAATAAATATGTGGCATGGCTACTCTATGGCTTATTTATGACCTTTGCCAGAACTGACTCCAGAATACGCTTTAGATCATGAGCTTTTGAAAAGTAAGAAACAAAAACTGTGAGATGAACCTGAACTTTTAAACTGTGAAGCTTTAAGGGGATCGCTAACAGATTATTTTTATTAATAGCATCAGATTAAAAATATATTTTAAAAAATACTATGTATTTTTCCTTTTTAAAACAGTGGTTGTTTTTGCACAATATATTTCCATGCAGTTGCATATTAGCCATTTTTATGTGTTCTCGCGCTTATCTTAGCTCATTTTGTTGTGGTAGTATTTTTTTTTTTTTGTGTATAATTAAGTTGAAAAATGTGCACCTCCCAAATGTGGACTTTTAGCCCCCAAACAACCTGACAAACATATGCATGAGTGGTATCATTGTACTAAGGTGTTGTTGAACACATATTGTTCATATTGTTGTTTGGCAATGCCATACCCAAATAGGACATGGGCGCAGATGTCAAAATTCCTAATTCAAAAACTAAAATGCACACTTCCCAAATGTGGCCCCCAAGCAACCAAAGAAACATATGCATGCATGATATGGATTTACTCAGGAGATGTTGCTGAACACATATTGGGGTGTTGTTTTTAGCAACCTTTATCATTTTCTGTAAATGTATACCTGAAATGAAATTTGTGTAAAAAAAAAAAAAAAATCACCAAAATTTTTACCTCTTTTGCCAAGGTTGGAAAAATCTGGCAATGGTTCGTGGCAAAATGGCTGCATGAAAAGTGCAAAATATCCCAAGCTGAATACCCTGGGTTGTTTACTTTTCAAAAATATGTACATGTGTGCGTGATTCAGGGATTTATGACAGATATCAGTGTTACAATGTCACTATCACCATTTTCGAAAAACAATATATTGTTCTCACAGATGATATAGCTGAAAGTATCTGTGTTAGCTCATTACGCAGGAGCCGGTAGATGCTGTAAATAGTGCAAGTACTTTTTAGATTACCCGTGAATGATTCTTTGAAAAGTGCAAATTATTACAAAACTATCAGGCTTTTGTTTACTCACCCAAATGCACATCATTACACTGAACTCTACCAACCGATTATATAAATTGATCCGCATTTCTCAAAATCTTGACATCCACTGAGTTTAACATTCACTTAGTCTGCTTTAAAGCTATTTTGAAAATTATAATCATAGACGGTGTGGAAAAATATCCATTCAAACTTCGGTTTTTGATGCTTTTTTTATTACTATTATTATTTATTAAGATTATTTTTTGAATTAATTACTATATAATTACTATATATCGTTAATGCTTTCTCAAAATTTTGGAAAATGGCTTACAGTGATTTAAAGCTGGCCATGACGTCACCTGATCACACCCAGGAACTTCACAAGATAGACTATGCGGCGCTCTCACTCTTTCCTTAAAATACTAGGGTACTCTGTCTTTAGCTAATGGACAACAAGCATTTTTTATTTATTAAAATTATTTAAAATTATAGGAATCCTATATATATATATATATATATATATATTATTTTTTTTGGCAGCTTTAGGAACAAATAGTCAAATTTTGTATCCTGCACTACAAAAACAAATGTTTGCACAGATGAATCATTCGGCACATTTTTTCCCCCAAATACATTTCAAGAAACAATCTCCCACTCCTTAATCATTTATGTTTTTAGAACGTGTCGCCTAATAGTGATATTTTTAGGCATAACAGTTGCTGTTGGCATAGGACACACTATGATATGATAAATCAGATTAAGCGTACAAGTGACAACCTCTTAGCTGAAATGAAATATGACTTTCGAGGACAAATAACTTAAATAAACATTGAATGCCTGGAAGGCGATGTTTATGAATATTAAAGTGGTTGAATGAATTTAAAGTAGATGTGTGAATTGTAATATACCTGCATTTTTTAAATAATACATACAGCTTACTAGTCAGTTCTTCATGAATCACTTGTCTTGGCAAGAAAATAATATTAGTCACTGGTGTGCCAGCAAGGTGCAAAATGCAACTCAGTATACAAATACCCACAGGAGCAATCACAAGGACATAGCAACCTTAAAACGTAACATTTAATGAATAATGAAAGATATTAAAAAAATGAAAATGTAAAAAGCTTTTAATATGAGGAAAAGCTTAAGAAAAGCCCATTGTCCTGCACATCCTATCCCTATTATTATTCTGTCTCCATGAACATTTGTGGGAACTTTTATGGATGAGGAGTGGGCATGGTGAAACACTTCTACCCCGTCCAGAAAAAAAGGAAAGTGACCCAGAGACTCAGGGAAGCAAGGTTACACCTGGAGACTGCGGGTCAAACCTGGAGAGTGATCAGGTATGCCCATGAAAAACAAAAATAACTCTCCTTTATTAACTTAACATTGAATTCTCATACTAGGAAGGACTAGACTAGGGCTAATGTAACCTGTTTCATCAGGGATCAAAAACGTACCGATTCCATCCTGACAGCATTCACGTGTTAATAGCTTGCAAGAATATTAAAAATTATTAAAAAACATAGATATACCTATGTATATATTTATCAGTCTTCCTAGCCACACTGTATAAGGCTGTACAATATATTTTTTATAACAGGTTTGCAAAATAAATATAGAAAATGGAAATAATCTATGCGTGTTAACACACAGGAATTTGCATTGTGTTATTTTTGAGTAAACCGTATTTTATCTAATCAACCGTTCTAAATCTGAATTGTATACACAGAAACCACAAACTATGCAAAGTAAAGCTTGATGATCAATATGCTGCATCTCACATACGCAGTACAGATATTGTATACCAAAGGCTGAAGAATAGACCCTGTGGTGTTAATCCCATATATTGCTCAAACAGAAATGCAATCCGTCATGTATTTCAACTGCCCTTGCTGCTTCTGGCTATAAAACAGCGCGAGCAGGCAGCGAGAGCGTCCACAAAACTGTTAAAGCCAGCATTGCTTGGTCACTTTACAGGCGTAAGATCCCTAAGGAATAGAAAAGTTGCTCTATGTAATTATTTTGCTGTCAGCAGTACCGAGGTAATATACTGCAGTCCCATTCATTTTAGGTAACAATAAAACAATTACCAGGCTCAAATGGAGAACTTTATAGTGTGTGTGTATGGATGTTTACTTTTAGTTTAATAAACTGAACTAGAATACTAAAAAAACATACTCTAAAGTGATAAGAGCAGTGATCATCCAGGCTGATTCTAATATAATACTTCTCCTGTTTACACGATTCAATATAACCATCATTGAGCATTATAATCAATATATCTATACACACACAGGACTTGGCCCATGGGGCTCAATATGCCTAGTAGTAGTGAATCAGCCCAGATAGGAAGCAAAGTCTCAAATCTGTGGAAGTCTCAACTCAACATATAGACAAAAGGGAATGTACATTTATTTAGCTCTATATAGTGTAAGTGTTTCCTGTTATTATTCACCTTGGCTCCATAAGATATACTGCACTATTTTTCTTCATTTTACATAATCTCCATCCCCTGGTTATATTGGAAATACTCACCCACCCTTCTGGCGCTCCTCATCATCTTTATTCACTACCTGGAAGCCTCCTGCGTCCCGGAACGCTGCAGCAATAACTTCACAACCAGCATAGCGTGCCACGTCATTGTGTAAGTATGGTGGCCTCCTATTGCTGGCCACCATGCTATCCTCTATCCCCCAGCTTTGTAAATGACACATCTAAAGGCTAGCCTTTAGCTTCCTATTCTACAGGACTGATTATCACTTTAAGTAAACTACTTTAAAACATTTTTACACAAAATATCTCAAAAATTAAAATTGGTTTATTTATCTGGTCAAACATAAACTAAGGAACACCTCTACAATACAATGTTTCAATGATATTTTCTACTTGTCGACTAATCAATCTATACAGTCTAAAAAATATCATTAAACCTGAAAAGGGGAAATCAGTGAGTAAACGCTCAAGGAGCAATAGTAAGGACAATGACAACTAACATGGAGACATACTGTGAGTAGAACCATTCTTATGGATATTTGGAGTTTTAGGAATGTAACTGTCTACTTTATTGAAAGTATTAAATGTTTGCAGCAAATATAGGTTTATTTTCTTGAAGGAATTCCTTATAATTCAAGCTGTATAAACAAGGAATTCTGCTGTCAAAGCCTATCTTCACATCTGTAGAGGGAAGCCCATTAACCACTAATCCGGTTTCTGCAAGACTGAGATAAGGGTGAAGACTTTTAGGTGTGATATATTTCATGGTAGTTAGTGAATATATATATCTTTTTTTTTCTTAAAAAAAAACAGAACAATGAGCTGAATTCAATTTTAATTTGAGTAAATCTGAATTTGTTTGTTCTATATGAAAAAAAATCATATTTGTTCTATATGAAATAAGCTTCATCAAATAAAATACCATGAAGGTAACTTAACATTTAAATGATATATGACCATACTTTGAAGCTTGTCGTACATATCTAGATCTGTGCCCATTTCCTATACTGCCAAGGAAAATTCAATTACTTTGAACCACAATGTATTTCTTGTTAATGTACAGTATATATATCTACCTTTTCAGTTCAATGCCTGCCAGTTCTGCCTGTACTCAGGGTAGTACCATGTATTCATCCGTCTTCCTACTGCCAAGTGAGACTCACTTTCCATATTTTAGAACCATATCTCATGGTTGTTTCTATTTCAAAGCTGACCTTGAATGGGCAAACAAGGGGGCAAACCTCACCTGCAGAGGAGCCATCAACAAGCAAGCAAGTTTGTCTAGATTCCCTAGGGTCTGTCCTGTTTTATTTCTTATATTTTGGGCGGCAAAAAGTACAGAGGCGTATTTACCTTGGACTCTGCCCTAGACCTGAACCAGGGCAGGGCTCCCTCCATGAAGCGCAGGGGCATGATGTCTTGGGCTTGCTGACTTAAGGTACACCACACCTTTTAAAATATTTCACGGAGGACATGTCATTCAGCCCAGCCTCCATAGTGTAAATGGGCCTGTTGGGGAGATCAGAGATCTCCCTTGTAACATCCTGGGCATCCAAGAGACCTGCTGTGCGGATGGGGGACGTCTGCCCTAGGCTAGAATGCCTTGCTGGGGTTGTAGTAAATTGCGTTCCAGGTAAAAAAAAACTAATCTAACTTACTCATCAAACTTAAGTTCACCTACACATTTCAAACAGTTGATGGTTGCCATCATGGAAAGCATTGGCAAAAAATATTTGTATCGTATGTGTCAGGGTGATAAAGGCATCTGATATATAAGCTAGCAAATGTTGGCAAATACTGTAAGTGTATTACTACTATGAAACATACAATATACTTTGGATTAAAAAATAAAATCTGATATACTTCAATTCAAAGGGGAGGAAAACAACAAACCCTTTACACACTACTTAGGGATTTAATGCAATAATTGAAACTTCTTTGAAGTGAGATTCGCAACCTAATCACCTTGGAATTTAATGACTAAATCTATTTTTTTTTTATATTAAAAGTTTCTGTTCAGATGAAAGACGCCTATTAATATTTGTAAATATATAAAGAATTGAAGCAAATGCTTGATGTACCAGCAAATAACATTCATTCAGTCGTTCTTCACAAATATATGAGCCAAATCAGTTTCACGGAATGTGCTATTAAAGCAACTGCCATGATTCCACATGCCAGAAAGAGGAAGAACAGTTTAAAAATGTCAAATGTATATTTAAATCTCTTACAAAGGAATCATGGGCAGAAGGTATGGAAATGATGACTTTCTATAGGATTGACTTAATTGCTGTCATGCATAGTGATCAATGACAGACTGTTAAAACACCCATATAATGTTAGTTTGCGGTTTCACCTAACTTTCAGTAAATATATCAAAATACTGAATGGACAGAGCTTCCCAGGGTTTTACAATTATGGTACAAAGGGGCGTTGTTTAAAGGATGAAGTCCAAATCTATGTACTTTGTAATTAAACTAATTTTGTTCTCCAGATCCGACATATAGATACATTTAGAAGGCTTTTTTATCAGTTTCCCAAGCCTGTCTTCAATAACCACTAGCTGAGTGAAAGCTAACAGCATCCTTGCTTGAATATCGGTTAGTTGATTATTGATTGACAATCTGAATTGATTAAACGTATTCTCACTGAAAATCAAAATTTCCAGCATAGGTTTGCCAGGGTATGGTAAATTGAATACTGATTGAATTGAATACTCATACAGGACATGAGAAGACAAACAAATACATAAACCGGTGGGGGGGGCATCAACATTTAGGAAAAACAGAAAGAAAATGTTAAGGTCAGACGTGAACAGTAACTTAAAGAGGCCATGTAAATAGTAATGGAAAGAGAACTTAAAATCAAAGAAAGAACAGTAAAAAGTCAAAATGCCTCACTAGTACTAGATACACAGTAATCATAATGGTTCTGCTCGACCTATATCTTGCTTTAACTTATGTATGCATTACAATTCACTGACTTTAATTATGCTTTATGAAGGCCAACCCCAGTGAGCTTCTCTTGTAAGAAGGGCACAGGTAGCTGAATGGTGATGTTGGATTTAACTATGCATGGCCTGCTCAGACCTCTGGCATACCCCCGTGTAGGCAAATACACCTCTGCAATCCGCCAATCACGTGGGGCCGCTGATGCACGGCACTATAGTACATGCTCCTATTTTTCCAGCTAACTATAACTATATTTTTCCAATACTAACAGAAATAAACACAGGCTTCGCACTCTGATAGTAAGTATAAGGTGCTTTAATGTAGCTTAAGAGTAAGCGTCATGTAAGGAGCAAAATGCGTGAAGCCTTGTGCTTTCTCCTCTCATTTATATTATATTATATTGAAGAACCCTACACTTACTATCGGAGTGCAAGGCCTGTGTTTATTTCTGTTCGTGTTGGAGGAGCTTTGTGGAGGTGCTGTGGGTTTTCGGCACCCATTCCCCGGGTAGATCTGTGGGTGTGAAGCTACCGGCAGGAAGCACTGGAGTATTACCGACATGCAGCCTGTTGAAAGATTTTACAATACGCTGTCATGGTGCACGATGGTTTTGCAGGATTTTTTTTTAAAAAAATAGCAATGGATGTAGGGGGAGAGACACGGGGTGGGTTTCATTCCTCTCACTTCAATGGATATCCCCAACATCAACATTTTTTCATTTTTAACGGTTGTGCTAAATATATCAATAAAGTGTTTTAAATGTATCAAATTGTTTCATTGTAAGTATATTTTATGCCATGTGGAACTAAAAACCTATATTCTCTTCATTGTCCCCGAATAATACTGTGTATTTGGAATTCTTGGCACAGCTACAACATTTATAAAGTATTCTCTATTCAACATTTTTTCCTTAACAATACAATTTTATTTACTTCTCAGCTTTTGTAAATTGCTTTAAAAAAATGTAAACAACATACTTTCTCTGTAGCCGCTTATCATGGCTTAAGATCAGAGTAGTAAATGTACTTTAAATCAACTTTGCCGTTTTTGTTTAATCCAGTTGAATCTTTTTTGTTCTATAGTTCATTTAATTAGAGGATAACTTGCACTACAAATAATAATACAAATTAAATGTGAGACTACTTTTGTGAGGCTAAATCCAAAGAAGAACTGTGGTTAGATCTCAAAGATGTTTGGAACAGCCTACCTGTTCCTTAAACCGTGTACCTAAAGGAATCAATGCTGATTTGAAGGCAAAGGGTGGTCACACCAAATATTGGTTTTATTTAGATTTTCCTCCTGTCCACTCACTCTGCATTTTGTAAAATAATCTATTTTTTAAAGCATTCTTACTTTATAGCATTTTTTTCCACACCTGCCTAAAACCTTTGCACAGTACTGTATATAGATAGATAGATAGATAGATATAAACTTTCAAACAAGAGAAAAACTGATCTTTCAACACTAAATATAAAAATAACAGCACTATTCTCTATACATTGAAAAATTGAAAAATGATGTCACGTAGCTTGCATCAATACAATTAGTGAGGATTCACTTGATTTATTCGCCATTAAATATTGAATATTATTGAAATTTGACTAGTGAATATTACAGACATCTGTCATCAGCTGATGTTTCTCTATGACTAAAATCAGCTAATTGCATACCTATACACCTTTAAACATATAATCATTCACATATAAACTGACTGGCATATTGCTGTTTTCTGGTTCCTTCTTTATAATTTTTTTTATTAGAAATTGCTTTTCTTAACAAAGATCACATGTGGATTTGTGTTCATCTTTATAAATGAGATTTTAAATAAGAGAAAACTATATTTTAAAGTAGAAACAGCATGGTCTTTCCGCCCAAACGATATGAATAATTTCCCCATTTTTAGAACATTACATGCATTCTGTTATAGATTGCGATGTAGTACTAAGAAACACGTGCATGTAAAATTGATATAGCTGTATTGGTCAGAGAACTGTTTCTCTGGTTCTTGGGTCAACACTCAAATCCTCTGGGTCACGAGAGCAGGGTCCTGACACGCCCCACTCCCCTTGGAATGGGGAATGCCCACCGACGTCAGCCGGAACACACACCGACGTAATTGGTAACCGGACCCCACAAGTTCCAAGGTATGCCAATGAGGTACCTACAGCTTTCGTGACTCATCTTCTTCTATGATGGCTCAATAAAAGACACCATCTCATTTTTATATTAAAAACAATATGTTGGCTTAAAGGGGCAGTAATGCCCAGAAGTTTTTTTTGAAGGCACCAGTTTTGGCATATCTATAAGGCCTTAACCATATTTCAGTGCTATGACCTACTGACAGACATGTAGACTTAGTTTGTATTCCTTTTTGTCCAATCTGTTTTACACTTCTGTGTCCTTTTCTGTGTTTTGAGCATTAGAACAGATCTAACCATGGATTAATTGTGTACAGGTTTTCCTGTTCCATTCCCTAGAATGAAATTCAGCAAAAAAATTCTCTTGTGAAGGACGCTTGTGAAGTTTAACATAGAAATATTAAGAAACACTGCTCAATTAGCTTTGGACTTACATTAAGTATGTTACATTAAGTATCCATATAATCTCATTAAACACATTTAGAGTTACAGATATTTTTGAATGTACAGAAGCCTTCTAAAAATGAGTTTTGCAGATTAGCTACAGCCAAGTGTCTGATATAACTGGTCATAATCAAGATGTGCAGGTTTCTATTTGCAGAACATTTGGAAAGTTGGTTTTCAAAGAAACCTTAATTGGAATCATCAATGTTCATGACCGCGGACGAAAGGTTTCCAGATGACAAAAAATTGGCCAAGGGATCAGTTCAGAGACCAGTAATTTGAAACGTTCAGCTGCCTGACATTAATGGAACAGTTAATTCAGCAATGATTCTCCATCTTCCTACAGTCACCTTAAAACCAATAAATAAAAAATAATGCTTTTTTTTCATAGCCCATAACCCACATCCTTCTTGGGGCTGGTGGAGCACTGAGAACCACTGCTCAGTTACCTGTCTGGTGTTTACAGACACATCTATTCATCTATCCTACAGCTATCTACAGGGTCAGAGGTTTCAATGTAATGTAAGGAAGTTATAATGAGCGTTTGGTAGATAAGTGGAACAGTCTCTCAACAGACTGGTTAGAGGCTAATACAGTGAGGGAATTTAAACATGCATGGGATAGGCACATAGCTATTCTGAATCCAAGACAAGAACTGAAAAATGGGCAGACTAGATGGGCCAAATGGTTCTTATCTGCGGTCTATGTACTATAACAGAAATATAAGATATATAAAGAAGGATTACATTACATTGGTTAGCATTCAGCACCCACATTATCTATGTTAAGGTGAAAGAGAACTGTCATTGTCTTACCATAAAATATTTCTTAATAAAGGTTATCCTTTCAGATTGTGTGACACTACCCTTAACACCATGAAATTATTCCACCATGGCTACAAAAACAGCCCGGCTGCTCTAAAAAGCAGATATTCAGATGAAATCACACACGCCAGTGCTATTGCCCAAAGAATGTTATTTTAGGACAGGCAAATGAAGAGCTAAATATGTTAGCAAGACAGTAGAAGCTCCAGGCTGTCTGTCAATATTCATGACTCCGCAAGAGAGGCGGGAGACAAATACTGGTTACAAGAAATGAATGGGGAAATAATTGAAGGTTTATTCTTAAAGCCACACACTGCCTGAAGAGCTCTACTAAAGCACAACATAAAACGGTAGTTTTACCGGCACCTTCATTTTTTTCATGACGGCTCCTTAAAAACCTTTTAGTATTGAGATTAAATACTGCTATGAAGCTCTGCACAGATATAACTCACAATATGTACAGCAGTATGCACATCACTGTTGGTAAAGGCAGCGGTATCACCAGTACTCTGGGTCTGGATGGGGAGCTGTGTTTGGTCACACCCACTCCTCATCCAGGTCCTGCCCACTTCTCTACCAACTTCCTATGCTGTTTTCCCCCATTCCCCTCCCCTGTGTGACTATCCCCGCTCCTTAACACGGGTACACTCCCATCTCCTATAAGTAGCAGAAGAGTGAGAGCTTCAGGAGGGAAGTTTGCCCCCTACTTGATGCCAATTGAGGCATACAGTTTTGTTTGTTTTGTAATAAATCATGAAGCACCATTCTGCAAATCACGTATGTGTTCCATGTCTACCCCTCCATCTGCGGTCTAGTGTGCACTGGGAGTGAGTGCCGATTCAGATTTCATAATTCGAGGGTAAGACCCTTATAGCTTTTGGATTCTTTTCTTTTTGCAAATCAGCCTATTTTTTACTTGCCTTTTTTATCAGAAAAATAGAAACAAGTCTTTTATTCAGGAAAATACAATATTTTTTCCATAGCCGTATTCCCTCAACTAAAATAATAATATACTTACCATGAGATACATAATAAAGCAAGAAAAAATAACATCCGTCTTAAAACTGCAATGTGAAACATAAGGCTTTAGTGCTACGATTTGTCAAATCACATTTGCTGACCCAATTCATCCCCTCGGTCTAAGAACCAGGCGTAGATTAAGCCATTCGCTCCACATACATCATCTCAGGGTAGCTATGAACAACAGTGTTAAACCTGCCGCTGCTATGATGGAATCGCAGCTTTATCCAGTATACAACATTGCCCTAAAACAGCAAATTAAGCTCTGCCAGTACTATACTGATATCACCCAGACTTCTCCGCTGGTCATGGCTCTGCCACATCAATGAGGAATTATTTTAATTGGTTCTTGAAGAGCGCTTTAAATATTATAAGGAGTTGTGATACTCCCTGATGAAATGTCTTGTGCAAAGAGCGATAAGCCTGAATAAAATAAGAATTCCTCTTAAATGTGCTTTATCGTTGTTGGACACGAGTCACAGCTGGATTTCATTCAACAACTCAATCCCAAATTCCTGTGGCTTGGTAAATCAGCAGCTACCATTTAACAGCTGTAAGATAAGGTAGCAGAAGAACATACGTGGCATTCTAGAAAGCAACCATAGCTTTGACTTCAAAAGTGGGTTTGTCGCTTGCATATTGTATATTTTTTGTGTTTAATTGCAAAATCTTGCGATATGTCAATAAAAACAGCGTATGGAAAATACTGCACACAAATTCTACAATACAGTGACGCAATAATAGAGAACCCACAGACTGCATCTCATAACTATTTCTGGGAACTACCTGGAGCTCTTCTTCTTCTCGAGGAAGCTCAGCTGTCCTGCCATTTAGGTAGGGCCAGGGAAAGTGTCCGTTCAAGGACACCAGTGTCCATGGCAAGGTTTGTAAAGGTCCATAGAACAACATTAGAGTGTCCACCAGAGACCCCAGTAAATGTCCACAATGAGCAAGGGCTATCCACCCATGGATGGAGCTGGTCCCAAACAGTATTGTTTGAATTAGGGTCCTTACCTGATAAACATGAAAGGCATTGGCAGATTTGCCCCGAAGAAAAACCGAAGGTATCCAAACATTTATAAGGGCACGGTGTGATCTGTTAAGAAAAAAATAAAAGCTCACTGACATTTCATAGTCAACAGGAGAACAGAAAATGATTTCTGTTTGGTCAATAGGGTTACGCTTGAAAGAAATGCCTCGGCACTACATTATGTATATTGCAAACATAAAACTGTGATTTTCAGCAATCAAAAGACTCGTGAGGAGATTTTAAGCAATAAATGGCGCTCAGACCAGCACATCCCATGACGCTAAGTGAGTTTGGTGTATTATGAAATACCTCTTCTAACATGAAGTGATTCTCTGCTTCAACAAAATAGGTTTCATTAGGCAATGCAACTCTCAGTTAGGTAATGAAATGAAAATACTCGAAGAACTATTTGTCCTCCCTGACTCTCCCAATAAATAAATATACTGAAATGTATGGCATTACGAGAAGAAAGAAAATAGGATTCGCAGCTGACGAGAGCAGAGTGAAAAAAATTACACCCTACTGTGTGTATCAATAGGGCTTTCCTGTAGAGGGCTTACTATTTGTACTTTGTACACGCTTATATGTTATATATATATATATATATATATATATATATATATATATATATGCCTTATCTATGCCAGAGGAGTAATACAAAGCCTATTATCAACCCTACCGTGATGCCTGTGTCTTTTAACATGTTAAGCCATATGTGAGAAATTAGAACGCAATTAAGTGCAGTTATATTGTAAAACTAATAAAACCTACGTGGCAATTTTTCACATTAATTAGCCGGTGATATGACAACAGACACCTAGCCTGGTAAAAAATAATTCAACAATCATTTAGCAGCAGATGTCATTAACAGCAGCTTCAAGCGTTGGATTTTGCACAAATAAGCCTTTGGGGCCCCCTATAGCTTGGGGGTCCACTGTAGAGAAGGGTCTGCAGAAGCTTTACATTATACGCTTGCTCTAAGCTACCTTCTATCATTAAACAACCTCCATATTAATCAAGAGGCAGCATCTGATTAATGTCGGCATCTTAGCTTTCTTATTCATCAATCATCATGTAATAATATGTTATTTTGCTTTAAATGAAACTGGGTGGTAAACAGTCTTTCCTCTGAGCCTTTTCTTACAAGTGGCAAGTTTAATTAAATTAAAAATAAGCGGCTGTAATTTAATACTTGAAAGGCAATGTGCATTGTACACAAGAATTAAAACTCTCAAAGAGCAGATGTTACAAAAAATGTAGGATCATAACATTTAGAAAAGGAGCCTGCCAGATAAAAGAGGCTGCAAGATTACAGGACAAAATATTTGGGAATGTCATCTCATGGATGTAGAACTGAAAATACAACATTATTTATAATACATCATCAGACACGGACTGAAACATGGCTGCTAAAGCACATAGTAAAGTCTGTTCAAATTTGTACATATGGGGAATGCCAGTGGCGGAACTACCGGGGTCGCAGGGGTCGCGACTGCGACCGGGCCCTGGAGTTTTGCCAGTCAGGGGGGCCCAAGGGGTGTCAAGCGGTGAAAACGACCGCTCGGCAACTCTTGGGCCCCCCTGACTGACAGAAGTCCGGGACTCCTCTGCTCGCCGCCGCTGCCCAGAGTGCAGCGTGAGGAGTTTGTCTCGGGTGCCGGCGCTTCACGCAGAGCGCCGGCATATGACGTCATATGCCGGCGCTCAGCAATGAAGCGCCGGCACCCGAGACAAACTCCTCACGCTGCACTCTGGGCAGCGGCAGCGGCTTCGGCGGCTCCCAACAGTTGAAGGTAAGTGACCGGGGAAGGGGGTGAGAGGGTAGATTGTGAGGGGGGGAGGGAGAGGGGAGATTGTTGAGAAGGGGGTTAGGGAGGGAGAGGGAGATGTGAGAAGGGGGTTAGGGAGGGAGAGGGGAGATTAGAGGGGGGGGTTAGGGAGGGAGAGGGGAGATTGTGAGAAGGGGGGTTAGGGAGGGAGAGGGGAGATTTGAGAAGGGGGGTTAGGGAGGGAGAGGGGAAGATTGTGAGAAGGGGGGGTTAGGAGGAGAGGGGAGATTGTGAGAAGGGGGTTGGGAGGGAGAGGGGAGATGTGAGAAAAGGTGAGGTTAGGGGAGGGAGAGGGGAGATTGTGAGAAAGGGATAGATGAGGGGTGGGGGGGGGCCCTTAACAGATTCTCGCACCGGGGCCCTGAGGTTTCTAGTTACGCCCCTGGGGAATGCTATAAGGTAGACAGGGGTTTGGACACTGAAAGATGTCTTCATGTACGAGCTTGAAGAAGAGCCTTCCAGAAATGAAACACGTCATTACTTTGCTATCCCATGTTCTATATGCAGAATCCCCCCGTGCATTTGCAGGGGGGGGGACATCAAGAAAATGTAAAGGGACCACATTAAAGTGATTATGATGGCTGGAGTATCCCTTTAGATTAATAGTTCTCATGGAACAACATTAGAGTGTTCTTAGGTGGTTTGGGATTTTTGTTCAATAATGGTTATTTCATTTTCAGGGATTATTTTCCTATCTAGAGAAATCCCAGAAGTAAAGCGAATATGAGGACACTGTTTGGAGAAAATAATTTAAACCTGGAAAACATACCTATAAAGGTAACTTTAATGACAATTATAAGTGCAATAAATCTTGTCACTAGTTACATATTAAGCTGGAAAAAAGACGTGTAGTTTTCGTAAATATAAAGGCAAGCCAACGTGTAAAGTAAGTAAATGGATATAATTTTGCTGCTTTTTGTTGTTTTTACAAACTAGTCAATAGTTTGTACAATATAACACTTCAAACAATGTCTTACATTATATTTTGTAATGTCGCTTACAAAATCAAGAACACTGATGTCCTATGATGTGTAGAGGATGCAACACTTGCTCTCTGTTCCCACAGAGTTCCAAAAGCATACAATACCCATAATGTCTTCATGGGCAGCTACTGACAACTTACATTTCAAAATCTGACAAACTTGGGTCTTCGGATGTTTGACTCAAGTCTCCGGGGACCTGAAACAGCAAGAACAAAATCCATTTCATTATCCTTCATAAAACCAACGAGATTTCAAGAGGTCACATGTAGGACACATGGATCACTCTTATAAAACAAAGACGTCTGCTCTCCCTCTCTGTTTTAGATAGCATTATGACATCATTTTTATAAGAAAGTAAAACTTTTCTGCTTATTTAGAAAGAAAACATTTCATAGGTTAACTAAGGTTAACAAAAAAAAGGGGGGGAGTTAACCAAAACCAGTACTGCTGGGATGTATGCCATAGGCAGCAGCCCATTGTAAAAAAGATAACAGAACAAAGATAGTGGACCAAGCACAACATTTCCATATAACAGTATTACCCTACAATGTCTTAAGTGGAATGTCATTAACATCATCTGGATCACCGCTTCCATGCTATTATTTGATGGTGGTCCTACAAATACATAAATTATATCTAAACCTTTGCACAGTATATTGCTGTGTATCGCAAGCACTTTCTGTGTGCGTCTGTGAGCGGTATTTACCCTGCGATAGCTGTTTTCCTAAGCTCCCTGCAGTGTCCCTTTGTATATACTGTCATCTCATCATGAAACATTTACTTGTGCCATAGATCAGAAGAAAAATATAAAAACCTTAACGGTTCTCTATATGCGGCAATATGAAAAATGGCATTTTAGACTTTGCAGCCGAGATATATGCATAGCCAAGATTATGCAAGGCAAACTTATACACCAGCTACATTTTTAGAGGCTATTCGTCAATCTTATGTCTACAGTATATAATGAATAATGAAATTTATTTCCAAAATATTCTCAGCACAAAGTATGTGTAAATGTTTGGAGGTCAGCTAAGCACACAGTGTTTGATTATTCGTGGAGCGCAATATATTAGGACAGTTCATGTAGGCAAACACTAGTACCATATTTTGCTAGGTTTAAGGAAAATGCATTAGATTAATGTAAAAAATATATAGAGAGAGAGCTGGCAATGAGGAAGTCATAAATAGTCATGAGACTTTGCAGCTATTCACACCAGACCTTTTTTTTGCCCTGTGTTCTTCCAAGCAAAGTCACAAAAGAAGGGCAGATAAGGCATCACCAGGACAAAGTTGTCAGTTCATTTAAATTATCCTTTCATTATTACCCGGATTTAACTAGCACAGGGAAAAAAGAACAAGAATTGCAACAAAAAAACCTAATGCATCTGCACTTACTTACGTACTACTTTTGCTGTGAATCCAATAAAAATTGTTATGGCTACTTTATGTACACATGTATTACTATACACATGTATTACTATACACATGTATTACTATACACATGTATTACTATACACATGTATTACTATACACATGTATTACTACACGAGATCATAATAAAGATTGGGGGTGAATAACTGATCCTGAGCTGGACTGAAATTCTTTAAATGCATTGCCTTTACTGTTACTGTTACTAGGCAAGGGCGCACCGAGAAAGGGGTATGGACCTCCCTGAAACCAGATACCAGGATTTGCCGCCATTGCTCTACAGCTCTGGCATTGAAAGGTATGCAGGGGAATAGGGCACGCTTTCCAATTTCTCAGTTTATTTTGGTGAGGCACCCAATGATGGCTGAAGATGGCCTCATGATACCTTTGTCCAGGGACAGAATACTGCAGCTATGACCTTTCTGTCCATAAATATGTGGACATTGAGGAGGACAGCCAGCAGACAGGGCTTCCCACTGTCTGTATGATAGCATACAGCATGGTTGGAGGTGAGAAGGGTCTCAGGTTAAAAAAACAACTAAAAAAACATGGCGAGCCTCCTGCAACGTAGCTGCCCCACTGCAAGAACCATATCAGACTCAATTAAGAGGGATAGGATATCTATTTGTGAAATTCTGTTCTGTAGGTTGATATACAACTGTTACAGGAGAGAAAAAAAAACACAATTTTTCAGCCCCCTTCAAGAGTGAATAGCCAAAGCATGTTAAAATACAAAAGTACTCTGTTTATCTCACAGACACTGTAAAAACTTTGCAATCTACTCATGAGGATGATGGATTATGCTCTTAGTAAAGAAGTAAGCAAGCAATAACCGTGTTCTGCTAGTAAATCGATGTGAGAAAAAGCTGAACAATTTTCACATGCGGCCTATCACCTCTGATTTATTTGTAATCTGTGGAGGGAACATTCAACTTTAATGACTAAAATTGCTGCATATTTAAATGCTACATTATAGATCAGTAACAAAAAATAGACTGCTAAACTGCTGGTTTAGACGAGGAGGGCAAAGGAGTGAATTATAACAAAATAGCATTTGAATTTCACATTAAGGAATGATACACTGATGTATTAATGTAATATTTTTAAGGGGGAATGTGTGTGCATGTATGTATTTATGTATGTATGTATGTACACATATACACACACATACATATATATTTTTATCCAAGCTGTTTTGAAGAGTACAACCAAACGGTCGACCAAGGCCGGCCAAGGAATCTTAGGGCAGCAGATGAAACACATCATGCTTACTTTCCTTTAAAATGTGAATAGTTTATTTGTATTTATTCAAAAAAAATAAAAAGTGAACAGAAGGAAAATATAAATTAAATCAATATTTAATGTGACCACCCTTCTTCTGTGGGTTTAGACAGCCTCAGTTACGTCTCTGTCTCTTCATATAATCCCAGACAGACTTGAGGATGTTGAGATCAGGGTTCTGTGGGAGCCATACCATCACTTCCAGGACTCCTTGTTCTTCTTCAATCTTAAGATAGTTCTTAATGACCTTGGCTGTTTGGGTTCATTGTCATGCGGCGAAATAAATTTGGGGCCAGTCAGATCCTTCCCTGATGGTATTGCATTAGTCTGATATACTCAGTATTGAGGAGACCAGTAATTCTGACCAAATTCCCAACTCCATTTGTAGAAATACAGCCTCAAACTAGCAAGGGACCACCAACATGTTTGCTGCTCATTGTTGTACTGGTCCCCAGCCCTTCAACCAAAAAAAAAATGCCTTTTGCTACAGCCAAAAATTTAAAATTTTGACTCCAGAGCACCTGCTGGCATTTTCTGCACAGTTCCTGTGTCTTTGTGAATAGTTGAATTGCTTGGCATTGTTTCTATGTCAGAGGTATGGCTTTTTAGCCGCAAGTCTTCCACTAAGACCACTTCTGGTAGTAGATGGGTGTACCAGGGTCCCATTGTTTTCTGCCAATGCTGAGCTCATGCCAATTGGTGATTGTTAAAGAAAGTATGCATGATATGTCTTTTTTATCTGCTGCACACTTGGCCGCCACTGTGTTTAAGTTCCAGAACATTACCCTTTTCTTTGTGCTTCTTCAAAAGATCTTGGAAACCCCGGCCTGCCTTGAGATTTCTGCTTGGAAGAGACCTACCTGATATAGCTAACTTGTGTCTTGTTGCTGTGCTCGGTCTTGCCATGGTGTATGACTTTTGACTTTGTGCAAGTGTACCTAAAAGAATTGATGATGTTTTGAAGGCAAAGGGTGGTCACTCACTTTGCTTTTTGTTACTGCTAAAATAAACATTAACATGGCTATTTTTAAAAGCATTACTTTCAAAAATTAGTTTGCCTAAAACTTTTGCAGTATATGTGCATATACTTATATATATTGAAATATCTCTATCAATCATTCCTACTATGCAACTCGTGGAGTTTGCGAAGCGTCATGAAGGCCAGCTCCTGTATTCCTGTATATCAATGGGATTTCTGGAAGTGACATTGCCAATTCAATGTTGAAGGGTCAAATCAGACCCTCTCGCAATACAAACACTCAAAGGTAGACTGTTCATAATGTATAGTGAAATTTCAACTCAAGTAAAACAAACTTTAGTGACTCGAAATTTTTTAAAAATATTCTCAACTAACTGGATCAACAATCATGGCACATCTTTTCATCTTAGCTTTAAATCTTTCTTACTACATAAATATGCCTTTTGTAATATACTGAAGTTAACTACATTTCGATGTAAAAATGCATTATACTTACTGGTCCTCTTAGGTCAATAAGTTCTTGTCTCATTTGTGCCACAAGTACTTCTTTGGCGATCAGTGTGCGGTGCAGCCGCTCATTAAATTCTATCAGCTCTCCATGCATTTCAGCAACCTAAAAGTTTGCACATAAAATAACAATCTGGTTATAACTCTCTGCACGCAGCTGGATTCATTTCTTTGGAATAAAAATAACTTGTAATGAAGAAACAAAAAAAAGCTAATATGTATCACAAACACATAAATGAGCACTTTTCAAACAGGAAGCAAGTTTACTGGTCCACTTGTGAGGCATCCTACAACCACTCCATAATGAGCAGATGGATTTCTAGATCACACTCCGCAGAAGACATCGCCATGTGTTAATGCATGTTGTGTTTGCATAAGAATACAGTGACCCAAGACATGAGATGAGACAGAAGCACAGACCTTCTAGCTATGCAGATTATGCAAATTAGCTTCCTCATTGTCATGTCTGTGGTTGAGATTTTTGAGTGTAAAAAGTGTAAATCAAGCTTAGTTCTCAAAATGCATGTATGAAGTTCCAAGTGCAAAAGTGTGCCATCAGATACATCGCTTACAGCACGGTATCTGTTTGGGACTCCAATCCCTCTTGCTCCTGTTTCGTATGCTGGGTATGAGTATATCACAGTGCTTTGCAGCCCTGACAGTCACAAATAATGTATGTGTAAACAGCAGGGAGTATGTGTGTGCATTACGCTGTTATTAGAATGCAAGACTCAGAAACGTTTCATCTAGTCTATTGTGGAAAACCAGTATGTGCTAAATGTGTTATTTACAGATTTTATGCCAAAGTGGTTTTTAGAAGACTTTTTTTTTTTGAAATACGCACCCTGATCAACAACGGGAACTAATATTCCAAGCTTTAAAAATGTGTGTTTATATCAAAGAAAATTACACCGCTGAATCTCAGCTAAAAGTAGTTTTAATGAATTTGTCCTCAGTGGCTGCTGTTTTGAAGAAAATCAATTTCTTATTACCCGGCTCATACTTCTCCTTGAATGATTCTTCATTCCCTTGATCTTCCTCATCTTTTTCTAGACCTTGGAGTAATTCCATTACTCATTGATAGCTTCCTTCCCTTCCACTATTCTATTTATCATTGTAACGGCTAGAAGTTTAAAACATCCTAATTTAATTTGTCATTGTGTGTTCATTGCATTCTCCTATAATTACAGAATGTGTTATATTACACATTTAACTAAAATGAGACATACTTGCTGGATCACTGATTTATTTTTGTTTATTCTTATCTTAAGAGTGTTTATATATTTGATTTATTACCAATGTAATCATTGAGGGATAGTTTGTTTGTAGCTATAAATTAGTTATAAAGCCAGTTGTCTCCTTCATGTTATACCTATAAATTCTTCCTGAGGGTTACAATTTAAGGTCACTTACCAGCTGCATCCCTATGCTTGCAAGCAACGCTCTGCACTAGGACATCCGCATACCATAACATAATGTCTCTAACGCAAGCTAATGCTCCCCAAGATGTACTTTACATCATGTTTGTTTCACATATCTTAAATGAAAACCCTTAATTGGTGCTTATTTGTTCCTGGTGTTTTTTGGATAGTAACTTGGTATTATTCTAGCACATCTTCAGTTTTGTTGACTGTTTTGGTTTGTTTTGGACTGTCTTGGATTTGGTTTATGTTGCCAGTGACCCTCATCTTGAACTCTCATTTCAGAGATCCATTTTGCATCTTGATGCTTCCGATTTATATTTGTGGCAGTTACTTACATATGGGAGACTCGCCTTGGTTCCAAGGCTGTTGAAAAACCATATCTTCCTTTTCTCACATCTAGACATTTTTTTTTGTCCTGGAAAAAAATACTTTTCCCTTCTTAAAAAGGACACAATGTTTATTATGTTTATAACTGAATCCTTTAAGCCACTCAAACATTAATCAACTGGTGTGAACAAAATGTCTTCCAGCATATGGTGTCCGGTCAGCAACTGTCCTGGGACCTCCCTGGATTTGACCCAAAGGCACCAGGTGAAGCCTCACTTTGCCAGGTCTCTGGGGCAGTTTATTCTTTCTCCAGGCAAGAAAGCGGTATGTGACCACGCCCACTTTCCTCTCTGATTCTGCCTACTCCCCACCCACTTACATCCAACTCCCCACCCACAAACACCTGTTTCGGGCTAGCCCTGCTCCTTCAAATAGCCCTCAGGAGAGGGGGAGCTTTGGATAGCCTACCCTGGGAAGTTTCAAAGTATGATAACATTGATAGTTTTTGGGTTTTTTAAAACTTGAATATATTAAAAGGAAAATGGTGCTTCTAGAAATCTGAAAGTTGACAGAAAAATGAACACTCGATAAATCAACAAATGCCAAAAACCTAAATAGCAAAATAGTGACCTTTTGTTTGATTTAATTAAAATGTGATGACTTATTGAATTTGGATCAAATCTGACGTTTTTATTGGCTACCAGTACTTCTAGGCAGCAAGCCCAATACCTCTAATGAGACATTAATATTGGTCAACAATAGACACAAGACATGTTAATTCAAAAAGTGAACATACAGTGCTGATGTCATCACTATTTACTTTTTTAGAATAAAGCTGTGACACATTAACAGCCATATGGAATAGAAATAATACAGATCTCCCACTAATCCAGTACACAGTTATAGATACTTTTTTGGTGCTCAAACCAGTCTCCAAGTATACGCATTAACAACATTTTTGTATCACTGTGTTTTGTGCAAAATTCTGGTTCACTTAAATGATACTTTTGACTTAAATAAGTCAGTGTTCAAAATGTAAAAAATAAGAATATGGGGAGAAGTCATCAGCGATAATATTTTGATATAGAAGACAATGGCCATCTTACATGTTTTTTCTTAATAAAAAAAAAAAAAAGATTCCACAAAATGCAAAATATATCTAAAAACACCATGATTTTCTTCACTGCTCACAGTTCTTGAAATACTGCTTCTGAATTGGGTTTAAGTTGCACATTTACACATTTATATATATATATAGTATATATATATCAAGAACAACATACATATTTGTGGCATGGCATGGGACTTTTTTCATCTGTATAAGTTTTTGTGGTGATGAGCAGCGGCGGTGGCCCTTAATGACAAAGCCCGTACATGTACGGGCTCAAAATGCATTGTTTTCAATGGGTTTAGGGGCCGCCCATTGTCCTTAAGGGGTTAAAGCAGGTAAAATTCTGTTTCTATTTTTTTCGACTAAGCAGAGATTTTATTTCTAGGCAAAAATTAAGAAACTAACAAACCTAATGTCTTTCCTATAGGAGTTGTATTTGACTAGAAAAATAGACCGTAAGGCAAGAAACAACTTGGTCTCCAAAGGCCTCCTTTGCTTGGTAGCTGGCAGGTACTGATTTTAACAGTTTCAACATTTTTGTACTACAAATATTAACATTAACAACTAGTGATGGAAAATGTGTATGGTGCCCCAAAAGTCTCATCTCTTAAGGGATTTCATTTATTGTGAATTGTGAAAAAATATGTATTTAATTCTATATGTCTATGCGTTTTGCTTGGTTTTCAAAGCTATGACAGATACATTTAAAAGAGAGGTTTGATGTTTTTCCTTCTAGCTATCTCATGGGTTATTTCCCATGATGTTACTTTTTCCACAATCCTAATAACAGGTCTCATTTTACAGTCTGCTGTTCACCGGGCAGAGCTTGAGTACAACATGATGTGATAATACAGCGACATATATTATCTTGTATCTTGTTATCTCATGATCTTGGCTATGGAGGAAGAAGTTTGGAGGTTCTCCAGGTCTTCTTTCCAATATCTAAAGACTCTAAGGGTCCTTAGAAGGAAGCACCCACCCTGGTTGCCAGTGCCCTGACTCACACAGCAAGCTCCGAAAACAAATTACTAAACTCCGTTATTTAGTCTCGAACACCAAACACCAAAAAAAATGAAAACTTTTCTGGTATCAAAGTATTACATAGTGCAAAAGAATCTACTAGTTCTCTATAAGTGTAAAAAGTTATTTAGGGAATAAATTGTATTGTCACTCACTTTATGGCTGCTGTGACAGCAAGTGTTGGTTTATTATTTTTAGAGATCGGGTTGGGAACATGTTGTAGCGTCTATAAAAATATGCAGGACATGTTCAAAAATATCATTTGTGTTACATGGATGATAAAAAGTTATATGATTGGTATATGTGCTATGGTTATGAAGAGAGGAAATAAAATAAAGCTTATGTTCCTTGCCACAAGGAATGGTTACTGGGACATGGTTTCCCTTTCACAAGCCAACCTTTACCAGGTGGCCTGAGCACTAATGCAGCCATGGGTATGATATGCCCAGGTGGAAATAGTGAAAATATGATGAGGGTCATTCAGGTAGTAATACAAGTCATTACATAGTTTCTCTTAGCTTACCACTGGAACCATCATTGTCCCATCATTTTATGGGAAGGCATTGTGTATGTGACTGTAGATATGTTAGTTTGTTGCATGTCCCTTTTTCATCACCATGTTTTATATATTCTACTTTTAACACATACGTTGTCTAAACACACTGAAACAAAGTGCAACCCGTGGGTTAGACCTCTACTCTTGACAATCTGTCTGGCCTAGCCTTTGTAACTTGTCTGAAGTTATGCCTCACCTTAATCTTCAAGCCCCTGCAACCGCAAAATACCCAGGGGTTCAACCTCTGGGGAAAAGGGACTGTTTGGGTGAACCCTCTCCCTTATATGAGGAAAATGCACACAGGTTTGTTGAGAAAGAAAAGTGTAGAGAAGTGCATTATGGTGTCCCCTTGGAGTACTTCTGCAAAAAAAAAAAAAAAAGGAGAGAGGAGTGCCCGTAGGCTCTGGCCTTTTGTGGAAAGGCCCTGATGTACCAACTGTGCGACTAAGTAAAGTCCTTTGCCCGGCAGTATAATAAGATATTAAAGATATATATATATTTATTTTGCCATACCGAGTACTTGAAAGGACACTCCAGCCATCACACACACACTAAGGCATATACTAGCTGAGTATACACTTTAAATTTCCACGTGGCCCCCCTTGCAAGTGAATGGAGGGATTTTGCTGATTTCACTTTCCCTTTCAGGTCCTAATCTTGTGCCAACGTAATATAATCTCTACCAGTCTGTGCTCACGCGCAGAAAGTGCTCCTATTTATTTCAGTGGCCCAAATACCGGACCACTTAGGGGGCTTCCCACTGCAGCTCTTCCAAAGTACTAGAGTACCTACAAATATGCATTGTTTGTCGGTGAGGCTGTATGGGACACTAAAATGTCCCTTTAGAATTTTACTGGTTACGATTGCCCTTTTTACAAACTGTACTGAGCAGAATGTAATCAGCATCTTCACCAGATTCCAAATCATTGCAAAAATATGGGCCATCTATAAAACCTTATTGAAATATATGCAGGAGTGTAGAGTGGATGAGCTTTATGAAGATCCCTTATTTACCGGAAACACTGTAAGGAAATGGTTTTGCGTCTTAATGGTACATTCAGAAAGTGGAACAGGAGTTACTGGCCTTTTTTATTTATTTGGAAAAGTTTGGCCTGATCTTGACCTATTGGGTATATCCTATCTGAAATTACGGTGTAAAATTCTATATGTGGCATTTTATCATGGTGACAAAGCATCATTTTATTTACAATGTACTATACCCCGGGCGCTTTTCACTGTGAAAAAGAACATCAGGTCTACAGAAACACGGACTTTATTAATGTTCTAAGATACAAATCTTTATGTTTAGAAACCATTATATGATGAAGAATACTGCTTCTCCAAACTTGCTATTGATTCAGAAGTTTGGGTAGAGATTATTAAAGAAAAGGCCAAGATACAACAAATAATGTTATGTTGTTCACATTAAAAAGACAGAAAGAAGTCTAATCGCATATATTACTTTTCTTTGTAGCTTGTATTTTTGTGCATTAGATGGTTGATCTGTTTCATAAGGTGTATTCATTTTATTTAGATTACATTTTGTTACATTTTGTGTGTGTGTGTGTATATTTATATACAATAGTAAATTGTCAATTCCAGGTTAAAGTTGTAAGGGGGTTATTCACATTAAGTAGAAATTGTCTATGATTGTCTATGAATCAATCGCAATCAAATATATATATATATATATATATATATATATATATATATATATATACACCCATACCATTCTTCCTGTAGATTTGGATTTGATTGCTATTGATTCTATATCATGAAAGCTTTAGGTCAGACCCCTTCTGGGAAGTCATAATCATAATGATGTGATTGGATGATGTTACAACTACATCATAGACAATTTCTACTTAATGTTAATACCCCCCTTACAACTTTAACCTGGAATTGACAATTTACTATTGTAACCTTTCCTGTCCTGACATTTTGCCTTGGAACTGCTGTTCTTTCTATGTACTTGATAATATTTTATATTTGGTAAGACTGTTTGGTGCAGTAGACCGTCCCTTTAATAAACCTCGAATGAGTAGCTGGAAAATTGTTTTGAACTTCAAAGGGAATTAACGACAAACACATTTCTTTTAGGGATTAGCGGAGCAAACGAGGCAGTGCTGCCAGGCATCTGAACGTGCATGTATGCTCATCGTGACACAGGATTCAGCAATTAACCTGGTGGCACACTATATATGCCACTTAGACTCTAGCATGCTTGAAAAATTAGGCAAGGAGAGAGTATAAGGTACAAACTCTGTGTTTCTCATTGGCATGACTATAGGAAAAGATAGGGGCTTAAATATTTTCATTAAATCTAATTAAATAATAATAGGCACCAGTATTCTCTTGGATACCTAATAACTAAACACTTTAATCCCGCTAGACTGAGACTGTGCTGTAGATGTAGGATGTTCAAGCTATTGCCTGGTTCAAGAAGATGGGCAAGGCATCTAACCAACCTCCAGCACAGAATCCCAATGCAAGTTCAGAAGGGTAAACATCAATGTGATTCCCCCACTGCCAGTTTGAAGCGCCAACATCAATGTGATTCCTCTCCAAGATTTCTAGAAAGTGCCCTCGCTGATTGAGCTAGGTTTTTATACAGGGAAAGCTCAGAGAAACATCCCAGGGATGGCCCTTTATAATGCATAGTGAATTCACATTCTGCGGTAACCTCCTGCTTTAAGGAATAAACCAGGTACTCTTATTTTGCAAGTATTTAAAATCGTTACTCTTGCTGAGTTAACTATGCATTGTGAAGCGCCAACCATAGTGAATTTCTTCGGCAAGAAAGGCTGAGATGGTCATGATGTATAATTAAAAGGCTGAGATTAGATCACAGATTTAACTATGAATAATGCAGGTCCAACAAGGACCATGGTTGCAACTTCATAAAGCACAGATAAGAAGTGAAAAAATAGCGTTTTCATCTTATTTCAGCTCAGCCCAAAATACCAGTTTACTAAACCATTTTGTTCGCAGATCATACTTCTACTGAAGAAGCCAGGTTGGCGAAACGCGTTTAGAAGTTTTTTTTCTCCTTGGACTACTCTACATCAACATATTTGTGGACTGCATATCGACACTCTCCAAGCACTTCGGTGCAAGAACCAAATGTGAGTGGACTTTTGCTGGCTATTTTACAGTCCCTCAGACATTGTACTATTTCTTATTTACTTTTATATATACACAATATTAAAGGATTATTCTACCTAGCATAGATCAGTTTGATTTTTTTGCATATTTATCCATATTATTGATTTAACACCTTACACTATTAGTTTTTTTTTTTTCCTTTATTAGAACCTGCGCCCCATTTTTCTTTGGTTTAAACCATTTTGTTCTATTGTTCTATCTATATTATCTTTACATTATCCTATAATGTATTTCTATTGAAATACCAATGCAATACCATGTTGTAAATGTGAAGCTAAACTGGGTATTAATCAGGGGCCAAACTGCAGCTATACCTTTTTTCTCTCCATTAACAAACTCATCAGTTATTATGCAGTCAATAAAATCAGTTCTGTGATAACTTGTCAGGTCATTTAAGTTTGTAAAACTTAGTTTGCCTGCTTATATATTCGTAGAGGTAACACACTCTTCTAAAGTCAACAGAAAATAATTTTGTTACGGAATTCACCATGAACTAGGTCACTGCAGAAATTTCATTACGTTACTATAAGACGACTCAGCCTGTTCTCTGGGGTGAAATATAGCAGAAACAGGAATATATTAGATTTGGGATCGCAGCCAAATTTGCATGGAATGTAAAGTGTAGATTGAAGGAGACCCTGATTCCAATTTCTATTACAGCATCTCTTGTGGCATCTCCAGGCTATTTATTATTTTCTAAAACAGACAAAATGCAGAAGGTTTTGAATTGTGGAGATCAAATGCTAATTTGACCTTCTTGGTTCAGTGTACACCTATCTCACCTATTAACTCATTCTAAACCTAATGGTGCCCCAAATAACTCATTTGGACATAAACAAAAGGGGAGGAGAGCTCAATAAGCTCAAATAAGCTTACAATCTGAGGATCCCATGTGTGAACAGCGATCCCTGTTGAGGTAGAGACTGTAAATATATATATATATATCACTGGTCACTTTATTGGGTACACATGTTCAATTGCTTAACACAAACAGCTAATCAGCTAATCACATGGCACTCAATGCATTTCGGCATGTAGACAAGCATCAGAACGGGGAAGAAAGGGAATTTAAGTGAATTTGAACGTGGCATGTTTGTTGGTGCTTTGTTGGTTGTTGAGTATTTCAGAAACTGCTGATCTACTGGGATTTTCACGCACAATCATCTCTAAGGTTTACAGAGAATGGCCCAAGAAATAGAAAATATCCAGTGAGCGGCAGTTGTGTGGAAGAAAACGACTTGTTGATGTCATAGGAGAATGGGCAGACTGGTTCGAGGTGACAGAAAGGCAACAGTAACCACTCGTTACAACCAAGGTATGCAGAATACCATCTCTGAACGCACAACTCGTCGAACCTGGAAGCAGATGGGCTGCAGCAGCAGCAGAAGACCACACCAGGTGCCACTCCTGTTAGCTAAGAACAGGAAACTGAGGCTACAATTCCCACAGGCTCACCAAAATTGGACAATGGAAGACTGGAAGAATGTTGCCTGGTCTGATGAGTCTCGATTCCATCTGCGACATTCAGATGGCAGGGTCAGACTTTGGCGTAAACAACGTGAAAGCATGGATCCATCCTGCACTGTATCAACGGTTCAGGCTGGTGGTGTGGAGGACATTTTCCTGGCACACTTTGGGCCTCTTAGTACCAATTGAGCATCGTTTAAACACGACAACCTACCTGAGTATTGTTGCTGGCCATGTCCATCCATTTATGTCCACAGTGTACCCAATCCTCTGATGGCTACTTCAAGCAGGATAATGAACCATGTCACAAAACTCACATAATTTCAAACTGGTTTCTTGAACATGATAATGAGTTCACTGAACTCCAATGACCTCCACAGTCACCATATCTCAATCCAATACAGCACCTTAGGGATGTGGTAGAACGGGAGATTTGCATCATGGATGTGCAGCCGACAAATCTGCAGCAACTCGTAATGCCATTGTGTCCATATGGACCAAAATCTCTGAGGAATATTTCCAGCATCTTGTAGAAAGTATGCCACGAATAATGAAGGCAGTTCTGAAGGCAAAAGGGGGTCCAACCCGGTACCTAATCAAGTTGCCAGTGAGAGTGTGCATATATATATATATATACACATATATATTACATCAGTACATAATACACGCAGTTGAGATATACCGGTGTCTGTGTGTGTGTGTACACGAAAACAAAACTCTAAACATGAAATCAGAAAAGAACAAAGAACAGTATGGTAATACCATAAAATAATATAATATAAAATATGTATACCAGAATCCTACCTGAGTAATTTAAAGAAAAAACACTAAAGCTGAAACCAAGCATTAAAAGTTTGGTTAATCCCTCCAAAAGGAGGAAAATAATAATTACTAGTAATTTCACAGGAAATTGAAAGTTGAACATTTTAGGTCAGCCTTCTGGGAGCTGCAAGGAACGCGAGGGCGTCTTACATGTTTTGAAATTAATGCCACAATTTATTTGCTTTTTAAATATTTGTCATAAGGTTTTCTTTTTTACTTAGTAAAGAATGCTACTGTCATCATAAACCAAAGATACTAGAATCCTTTTATACTGTATGGATACATGTTGCTATAGCTATTCTAAGACTTGTATTTATCCTTTTTATGTTACTATACTTAAATATTTACAACTGTGGCTACCTCACGTTAAGTTTAACCTCAAAAGGGCAATGAATCACTTTGGCAAACAAGGTTAATCCAGTCAAAATACTTTTTTTTGTATTTTCTTTTATGGAACACAAAACACATCCACTTCCATATAAATTTTACACAGGACTATTTTATCAGAGCTGCAATGAACCAAGCAGGTAGAAATCGTTTGATTTAATAGCGCCACCTGCTGGACAGCACCAATAAATAATACAATATATTAACTACTAATTAAATGGATTATTGCCAAATAAAACAAAGTTTCAAAAGAAAAATCTACTTGTTTGTCTCCTAAATATATTCCTGCAGATAAATATAAATGTATTGAACGTTGTTTAAGCTAACAAATTTTGCAAAGAAAATTGTGAATCTATATGGCTTCAAATATATAAAACATGTAAATACAGGAATATAATGTTGACATACACAGTATACAGCACGTGTACTGCCAATGCTTGACATTTAAATCAAACCTATAGAACCATGTCCTTAAAACACAAGACATATTCAAGCCATAGAAAAACAAAATAATTCTTGGCACGAATTTGGTTTTCAAAAAATCCTCTTGGCTAAACTATTTCTCCAACAGAACACTGGTAACAAGAATGTTCTTATAAAATGTCCATAATCAGAATGACACATACAGAGAGATTTCTTCATACAATTTGTCATCTGCTAGTCAATCATGTAACCAAAATAGGGTATAGCACATGAGATTGATTCTCAAACACTTGGCACCTGATGGAATTTTATGACATTTGTGTTCTAAATACATAGACGTTAATATGGAGTTCCACTCTTGAGGTCAGGGCTCTGTGTGACCAGTCAAATTCTTCCACAAGGTTGCTGGTTCAAATCCCTGCGTTTCCTGACATGGACTCACGCAATTAAACTAATGACGTGCATGCAATCGTGTAACAAAGGCTGGGGAACCAGCAACAACATGTGGGAAAGTCCAAGCAGTTCCTCAGAAATACAAGGGGTTTAATTTTTATTTTACGCCACCTCAATTATGGAGGTGCATGTTTACTAAGCTTAAACAATGCAATAAAGAAATAGAAAAAGAAGGGGGTGGTTGGATTAAAGGCCAACATTGTGATCTCAGAAACAAAAGTATTAAATGTAATTTGGAATTTTACTATGGAACAGCCTTGCAAACAATATCTTTGCAGAGAAAGCATTGTCCTTGACGTGGCTAGTCTTTTTTTTTTTCAAGCCATGTCATTTACTTATAATATATGTACGTTTACTATAGTCGCTATATAGTTTTGCTCTCTTTTCCTTACAGCAAACTGTCAGCAGCTTGTACGAGGTACGAACTAAAAATAGCTTCTCCACAAATAAAAAGAACTGGCAAGATTAAATCATAATTAGGCAATTTCCTGCAAATTAAGGAGCCAAATTGTGTCTCAAATTATCACCAGAGTGATTTCCTAGCGTTGTTGCATTAAAAATTCATGAGGTAATCAAACATTCCATAACATAAAAGAACAATACAACGTTACAACCATTCGCATGCTTTCTTTGTTGAAATAAAAATATATTCACAGCCTCATGGAACTGAAATGAAAAGAAACCTTCAAAATATATTAATATTACTTGGCTCAAGTTTGGAAACACCTCACATGAGTTTCACATATTTTAGTAACTCCAAGGTAAAATGATTGTTCCCAAAATAGAGGTTTTTAAAATTTTCTATGACTGGACTAGAGTCTCAATAACGTCCCATAATCCATATCTGCCCAACAAAACTGTATATTTTGTTAAAAGGTGATAACGCAAGGTTATTTCACAAGATTTTTTACATTTTTAAGCAGCCATTTCATAGCCTACCTCTTCCAAACAATTAAAACATACTAAATATTTCAAAAACTGATCCAAAATGACTAAACGTTCCTACAATGTTTCAAAAGAATTAGAACTAGAATTAAATATTAAACTATTACCTATAAAACTATTGTCACGGAGCTGGCTAGTCTGACCGACTGCCTCCGCTTCCTTGTGCTCCCTTAGCCTGGGACAACACACTTTCCCCGGTTCCCCAGTCACTAGCCAAGACTCAGTGTACGGTAAAACCAAACGAAGACTCATTTATTTTAGACACACAGAGCTGGATATATCCAGCAAAACACACATTTACATAAAACAAGATATTGGGACACAAACAACCCCCTTAATCTGCCTCCCAGAGACAACAGGGGCAGTAACGGGATTAACAATACAATAGGTGGGGGAGACTGATTTATATAACATTAAACTAAAACAATGGCGGCCTCTCCCTGGTGGCAGACCCTGGCTGTCTGCTGGAGATAATCCCCTCAGCCAGTGATAAGAAGATACTGCTGGGGGTAGCCACAGAAGTCTTTAGAACCCCAGGGCCCATAGTCAATAGGGAGGAGGCTGGAAGGCAGGCTTCTCCAGTGGCCCCAGTGATGGAGGCTTCCGTCACAACTATTATCCATTTTTTTCTCCTCATAACATTAACCCCAACTTCTAAATTGCTAATCACTGACCTGTACCCGATGCTAGACCCCCATTTTATGAAGCTTATTGGGACTGCAATTTTACATTGATTTACAGGGGTTAAATAATATTTTGTGCATTCATCCTCTTGTTTCCATTTGTATCTGTATTATGACTCAATGTCAAGTCTATATTCAAGTTCCATATTCCCTTTACCTCTGTTGTGTATTTACCATTGCTGAATGAGTGATGCGATTAGTCTGGTGCTGATGTTGTCTGTATAACCCCTTGCTAGTATAGTATGTGTTAATTCTTTCCTGTTTAGTGTCTAAGTCAACTTCCTTTCCCCCTACTACAATAGTTACATATACCATGCCCAGTTCCGATAAATTGTTCTTTTGCATCGTGATAAGTTGCGACTGGTGAGACGGTGCTTCTTTGAGAGACCTTTTTCAATAGACTGTATTGTGCAAAGTGACGATGCTTAGGAACAAAGGAACAAAAGGAACAAATTGAAGCAAAGTAACTTTAGGCGATATGGAGGAAGCAAAACTACTCCCTGGCCTTTCAGATTTATTTTTCCCTCATATCTCAAACACCACAGCACCTAAAATTAAAAAGGAAAGCAGTACTCATAGTTTCTAATTATCACTAATATACATATATTTTATATAAATAAAGTTATGCGTGGCATAGAGTGCTATGTCCATGGAAGGGTTAAACATGCTGTGTGATGCATCCCCTGCTGCCAGCTATCACTGTGATGTCACAATAGAAGCTGCATGTACATATATATTATGCTGGTTCAGCGTTAACCTTTTAGTGCCCAGAGGGAAGGGTTGTTCTTCAAGTCATGGTTCCCCAGATGTTTCCTCCTGAAAAGGGTTTTTCCTCTCCTGCATGCTGAAGAATGACTCTTAGCAAGTCCAGGGGTAGCTCCTTCTCTGCCCATATCCATACAATAAAGCTTTGACTGTTCCCATAATCATTGTTGTCTATGAGTAATTCTTTCAATATCCAAAAAGGGATTAATCACCTTTGGTTAAAATATATTATTTCCAAAAGTTTACACTGATGTGATAATGGACATTCTTTTTAGACTAGCAATTTGATTTAATGTCATTTTAAGTTGTTTTTTATGTAAAAGAGACATTAAACTTTTTTACTTATTTATTGTAAAAACTAAAATAACACATGTAAACATGTGCATTTACAGTTATTAAACCGGTATTCGAACACTGTTGTCGCTCACATTACTAAATGGCAGGCACTTTCGTTATCATGTGGTACGAAGGGGTTAAGCAAAGGAAACAGATAACCACATATCTTTTTGTAATATAAAACAGGTTCCCATACTGCCTAGGTTTGCTATCCTAAAATCTACACAGTATTTATTCTAGATTCTTATTCCAATGCTTGACATTTCCACTTGTCCAATAACCTTCAGAAAGCCCAGGCTTAGTCTGTAATGGGCCCCATGATTTTTGATGACGGCTCTGTCTCCAGATCAGTGCCTTCTTTCTTTAGAGCAGTGTGTGGACATGTCAATCCCCAATTCTCCCTGCTCCCCACCCACCAAAGGCTGCCTGAGTCTTGCCACCCCCCACTTCAAGGCCACTCCCCCAGAAAGAGAGCTCTGAGAAGCTTACCCTTGGAAGCTCCGAGGTATAGTAATCGTATGCAGATAGATCACAAAATGTAGTGCCAACACTGCCTGGCCTGAAATTACCTGAACTTTGTGACCTTTTAAATTTGACACTGCATGTATGAAGCCGTAAAACCCAATGAAAGATATTTTATTTTCTGCCATCATTTGCCCTCTGCTGTCAAACAGTAAAACAAAGAACTGTCAAATGAATGAAATCAAAATTAGTGGCTTAATCCCTGTTGGCCAAAATGCTTCAGTTATCATTATGTCATTATCAGCAGAAGACTATCCAATATTCTTCAGCAGTAAACTGCAAAAAAAACCACAACCATCTTTAATTTTAACCCCCGGCCATTTAACTGTACAAAACAGTGATATGAATTCATAGCGTTTCTACTCTAGCAGTGACTTGGGTCAAAAAGATTTCTGAGAAAGTATTTAGAATTCATAATTTTCCCAATGCATACTGAATTATTTAGGGCTGCATATTTTAACAGCTCCTTTTTACTACGCTTGAGAAAACGAAGCATTAAAAGTAGATTTATATTTCTTTGCAGGCTGTTTACTGCAAAAAACTTTCTTAAAAATTCTGTAGCTGTTAGCTTGCTCGAAGTTTCAATGAATATTCATTAAAAAAAAAAAAAAAAAAAGGTGAACCTTTTATAATGCGCAAAATGGTGCATGATGGCGCATGATGGAATAAAAATATGGGATGTATTAAAGAGCACACTAAAATTTAAAACACAATAGGTTGAAAGTTCGTCCTCGCTTTGTGGGTGATACAGGATAAGAAAATGAGATTGTTCGTTAAAGTTGATATAGCTGACGTAGACAAGATCTAAAGTTCGAGAAGCTTCAGAACACAGAAGTCTCTTCATCAGATGAAAGGAGAGCGGATAAAGATACCTCTGAGGTCCAAAGAGCTTATATAACTTTACATGTTTTCCTTTGTTGATAGCTGTCGTTTTTGCATTACAAAATCCATCGTTTTCTGCCATGTTTATTTAATAGGCTACGTTGCGATTATCAGGTCACTGACCTTCAGTTGAAAGGCCAACCTAAACTGAAAAATAACACTTTTCCAATAGTCAGATGCTCATATTTTAATACATACCAATTAAATATCTTAATGATCATTTTATAAGCAGATTTTGACTAATTGCCTACATCAAATCTGAGTGTAAATGGGGATCTCTGATATGCGCGGCCATAGGAGAAGGCCGTTTTTCACAGTGGATCTCTGGTCTGCGTTCTGGATATTCCACTAGGCTACTTACAATTAAAATTATGCTTCAGTGAAATAAATCGCCATTGTCTTCAGTTTCCATGGCTCTTTGCATTATTAACCAGGATGTTTCCTTGTAACAGCATGAAAGTATAGTTTTAAACTCGGTATGCATGATGCTATTTGACGATAGCCTTAGACACTTTTCATATTTGTGCTAACTAATTAAAATTGATTCAGCAACCTGTCTAATTTGGTCATACCGAATTAAAAATAACTTAAATAGGAAAGCTGGGCTGGCTGTAGTGTTAATCCTTAACACAGATCGGCTCTGTGTAGTATTGGGTTAATTGTGTGACATCTATATTTACTAATTTACAGTAGGAAAAGAAAATAATACATTTTTTACAAACAGTTTAGATTTGAAAAGCACAAAATAGGAGGCTCAAATCATTGTTAAAATGGTTTAGAATACAAAAATGCCAGCAACAAAATCCAAGACCTATACTGGAATGGAAGTGAAAATCTTAAGGCTCAGTCAAACTGTCTTGTTAAGACATCATTTTAACTCGTGTTACTGCAGAATAACAAACCTCCCAAGTTTTTCATCATTACAGGACAGTCCAGATTTTTGGGCAGTGTCCCATGTAGCTCTTGAGGGCAGAGAGGATCGTGGATCGCTTGGAGAGATCCTATGATCTCCCAACGAACTATCAATCAATGGAAGTCTTCCACTGGAGCTGCACAAGGTAATCTCACGACACCCTGTAGCTGGGTGCCAACAGTTGGAGTGATTGGTGATCTGTCACTTTTTTCTTACCTTTACTGTAATAGATTCACTTTAGCTGATTTAACAAAAGAGTTTATATTAAAATCTGAAAATAAGTGATTTTATGTCAACTGCTGTGAAGGAAATTAAGAGGCAGGATACTAAACCTTCCTGTACTGACTACCATGCTGCAGAAAGGGATTTCCCTTCCATGATGGAATATTGATAATGCCAGTAAATTGTTGTTTCAGAGGTTACTGGCCAGAATAATACTGCAGAAGGGCAAGACGATGTTTTTTTTCGTATCCATCTCTAAATCACCACACTTCCAAACATTTGATCTGCAAGGCCCCCGACTGATTTCAGTACGTGTTTATCACCTCCACTGTCTCATATCTAATAGAAGCTCATGCAGTTGCTAGACAACCCATGAGATAAAGCAGAGCAGGTGATAAAAAAACCTAAAAGTACACTGATTTCCCACCTAATTTACTGCTTGTCAGTAAATTATACAAAAAATATACAGTTTTTGCTTTTTTTTTTTAATATCCGACACGAGAGGAGGCCGAAAGTTCCAACAGGTTAGTTTCCTCTATTTACTCAGTTTATATAAACTTGAGGACACAGATTCACGCTTATTTTTGTCTTTTTTAAAAAAAAAAAAAAACGTTTAAGAAGAACATGCATTTTCAATGTTTCAAATCGGTACAGTTAGACGCAGGGGTGTCCAAACTGCGGCCCTCCAGCTGCTGCAGGACTACATCTCCCATAATGCTCTTTCAGCTAAGGGGCTGGCTGAGGAATATGGAAGATGTAGTCCTGCAGCAGCTGGAGGGCCGCAGTTTGGACACCCCTGAGTTAGAGGCTTGGTAGAGCTGTACAAATATTTGTGAGAGTAATATATTTTAATTATACACCTTATTGTAAATTTAAGCATCATAGAACACAGTGATACTATCATAACCAAACATTTTGCGTTTCTAGAAAAATCAAAGTTTGGGATCTAAAAAGATGGATGCTTAAAGGGTATGTGCTTTGCAATTCTGCAACAACGTGAAAAAAGAATTTGTGAAATTTTACCTCGATCAGCTTTCTTTCGTAAGAGTTGGCAAGTTCTTCGTTGTCTACCACAGGCTTTACGTCCAGAAGTGCTTCTCCATCTGTATTTCGCAGGCTTGGAATTGCTGTTAACATATAAAATATACAACATATCTCATTAGAAAAAATATAGTATGGTTTGTATATGACATTTGTCATAAAAAAGTAAGGAGGAACACCTGCCAAAAAAGCAACAAAAGAAAAACCAATTACCTGAAACCTAGAATTTCATGGCAGATGAGAAGCCTTCATCCCTGATGTAAAGACTCAGTGGCATATCAGGGGGTTTAAAGCACATTGTGGAGTATAAGGCATATCTGTGGGGCAGAGTGGCATATTTGGGGTAGAAGGTATATCAGGGGGCAGAGTGGCAAGCCTGGGGTCAGATGTTCATAACTAAATACAGAAAATACATTTTTCTCAATCATAGTTTTGCTGAAATATGAAAAAATAGTTTACATGAGAATATTTACTAGTAAAACCTTTCAGGTATTAAAACCTAGTTTGAGAAATATTGTGCTTGGGTTCTTGTACCTTAAAATATAGCTTGTATTATTATGTCACAGTAAAATAAGAAGGCGATTAGAGAAATGACACATATTAATGTCAACTTTTTTATTCTGCTGTTTGTTTTTAACACCCAGTTTGTTCATTAAATCATTTTAAATAAACAAAAAATGTGCATATTGTTTTTTTATCCAATGAATTGATTAATCAAAAAAATAAAAAAAAACTAATCGATTGTGAAAATAATAGTTAGTTGCAGCCCTAAATTAATCATATTAAGATCTCATAGATCTTAAACACCATAGGAACCAATGGAAGGACCAATCAGAGGGTCATTCTACTAGTTATTGTCAATCGTATTATTTTTTTAACTCAATCTCTAAGTAGTTTTTGCTATCCAGCCCTAAAAGCTATTGGTAATTTAAAATTGTTTTTTTTTTGTTTTTTTTTTAATATGTTTATTGGTGTCGACATCAATACAATAAATGGCGTAAGGGAGACATAAACAAACAGCCAGTCATGAAGTGGCCCGCAGGGCTTATAAGAGAATGCAAAGGACTCCAATAAGAGTAAAGGCACCCACGGTACAGCATTAAAAGATGATACATATAAACATGGCCGGTGCGGCAGGTACGCGTACAGGGCAGAAAAATAAAGATAAAAACCTGAATAAACAATAGTCGACAGTATTTTCTGTTTTTTCTGGCATACCGAAAACGCTCGTGCAGTGGGGCGGAGCCGTCAGGCGGCGCCACAGGCGTCGAAAGACAACACATACAATGGCATAAACACACCATAGGTATCAGAAGGTGGCAACCAAATCGGGGAGGGGGAGAGGGAAGGGGGGGTAGAGGACCCAGAGAGAGAGGGAAAGATGAGAAAAGAGAAGAGAGAGAGAAGAAGAAAAAAAAGAAAAAAAAGCTCCCAACAGAAGAGACCTCCAACCCAGCGGTGAGTCAGAGGGACACCAACGGCAGGGCAGTGCCCCCGTGGGAGAAGGCAGCAATCCAGGGGTCCCAAATATCGGAGAATTTCTGCATCTCGTCATGAAGTTTGGCTGTAATCCTTTCCATAGAGATGATATGCCAAATGTTGGATTGAATTTCATCGGTGGTCGGGGGGGCTCCCTTCCACCTCCTGGCCAGGGCCTGTTTAATGGCTGCACAGATCCGATGCACCAATTGACGCCCAGGGATAGACAACTGCATCGTCGACACATCCATGTTCAGTAGAGCCGTCTGGGGGGAATCAGTCACCGGAGTGCCCAATGCCGTCGAGAGATCCCGGAAGAACTTAGACCAGATTGGTAGGACAAGCGGGCAGGACCACCAGGCGTGGAGGTAGGTGCCTACATCACCACAGTGGCGAAAGCACTTGGCGTCGGAAGTGGGGTAGAGCTTGGAGAGCCGCACCGGCGAGAGATACCAGTGGGCAATAACTTTGTAAGACCGCTCCCTTATAACAGTGTTGACAGTAATGCGATGTGTGTTAGTCGCCGCTCTGCACCAGTCATCATCCTCGAAGGTACATTGAAGTATGGTATGCCAGCGTGCCCGATAGGCCGGATGAGAGGCATAAGTCTTAGCCACGAGGTACGAATAATGAAGCGAAATAGAGCCCCGTAGCCTGCGGTGGGTGAGAAACCTCTGTTCAAAGGGGGTCAACTCCGGGATACCGGCATCACGTAGCAAAGTGGTTACAAAATGTCTGAGCTGCAGGTAGAGAAACTTCTCAGGGTAATATAAAAATTTTAATTTCATATTCAGAATAAAACATTTCAGCTATTTCAGTTAATATACAAAATTTAACAGCTTTCCCCAATCATTAAGGTTAACCTGTATAGCAGCTGAACTACAGTCTATATTATGACCTGAGGCTACATTATATTTTAGCTCTGCTCTCGTTTCAATTAATGTTTGCTTAAGGGAAGAAAACCTGGACAATTTTGTCTACAATCAATTAAATACCCTTTGCAAGACACTAGGGAAGAAAAATGTGAGGATCCTATTTTTTGGCACTATATTGAGAAGACCAGAGCCTGAGAATAAAAAGAGAATATTTATATATCCACATGTTTGACAAACTGGCAGTTTCCTTGACATATAATGGCACACATCAGTCAGGTTCCATACCCAAAGAGTCGTCCTTCTCTGGAATGACAACTATTTAAGAGTAAAATATAGATGTTCTTCGTGTTCTAGTAATCTGAAGCCATCTGGCAAAACCAAGATCACTTTTCATGGTTGTCAAGTCTTAATTCAAAACAACTAAGGTCTATTCACAGAAGAATGAATTGCACATACTACGTGCTGTAACTTCTTAAAGTGAATTTGTCAGCTACATCTTTTGGCATGAATGAGTGTGTGTGCCTGAATTATTTAAAGCTTAATTTTCAGAAGCTCTTATCCATTAGTTATCCTCTATGATCTGTTCCAGCATAAGGGTTATTGCAAATAGAGATGAAAGTGTGGCTACATCTAGATTACCCCAAACTTTAGGATACTCCAGCCTAATCTCCATCAAGCCAGTGGGTATGTATCTCCGGCGATGCCCTAGGCCTAACCCTAGGCTGCCCCCTCTGCGCCATTGTCCTTTCTACTGGGAGTCAGGATATGGCATCATATGCCAGTGCCACACTTTTAAAGGAAGCATGGCATGGCAGGGAACAGTGAAGGACTGTGCCGATCAGAGATCTTCCTTTTAACCAACCCAATGAATAGTGTCGTTACAAGGGGCACGATCACCCAATGGGGCAATCAGGCTCCATGTTATGTAGTGGAGGGGCTGCCACCGTAGGGTAGGGCTCAGTCAGCCTAGTCCAGAATATGCCACTGCATCAGGCTATGCAATACTAATTATAGCATGGGTCACAAGAAGATTTGCTATAATACATTGTTTTACTATAAAGGAAAATGTACAATGAAAACAGTGCTGCAGGGTATTTAGATTAATGACTCCCGACACCATTGCATTTCCACATAGGAGAAAGAAGTTGCAAAAAGATGTTTTCAAAAGTTGTAAAGGTCACAAATGAAGTAATAAAACTTTTCCACATAACCTTTAATACTAACAAAAAACAAGAACTTTTTCTCATTAACGTGGAAAGAAGACAAGAACCACAAAACATAATGCATAAAAATGAATAAACGGTAGGAAATAAAACCCAAAAATGCTTTTAAAAAGAGCAAAATGTGCCAACATATATTCTATACATTCTAGATATACTTTACAAAAAGCATTCATATTGTGTAACCTGAGATATTTATTTAGCCACATGTTCAAGTAAGCAAAACCCTGAGGTGCTCCTGAGTAAGGATATCAATCAGGTGTCTGTTCTCAGTTGATCACGATACGATCAAAGAATATACTGTACATTTATAATTACAGATAACCAAGCTAACATCAGTAAAGGTTAAACCCCTAACATATCCTTCCTTAAATAACAAATTATCTTGGGACTGTTAATCAGAATTGATTGCACTAATTTCTTTGTTTGGAAAAAAGAATATATTAAGTTGCAAATTAATGCAAGCATCATCATAAATGCTATCTGAGTGACAGCTGGAGATACTGTACGTGACTTTCACAGTAATCAGTAAACAGAACTTACTTTTATTATTCTACCTATAGCTTGTTTACTTTTCGTTTTAGTTTTGGGTTAGCAATATAAGAATAATCAAAACATCCCTGTAAAGAACTCCTAGAAGATTTAAGTTAAGGACTCCATTCTAGCATAAACTCCTACATGAGTTAATGGACTCTCAACCTAAAAGGTTGTATGTGCGGTTTTCCCTGGAGCAAAGCCTCGCGGCAGATCTTTCTACGGGTTGCTGGCCTCCTGGAGTTTGTTTGTGTGTCTTGCTCCCCAATATCGCTAATAAGACACTTTGCCCTGACATGATGGGTTTTTTTTGGTCTAGTTGCTTTCCATAAATGTAGCCCAGGCATTCGTAACTCAGGGACTGTATAAATAAACAAAAAGATGCATTTTAAATCAAGCACAACCTATAAAAAAATAAAACATTTCTGTATGTTTTATGAGGTTAAAGGCACTGATGTTATCCTTAAGTGACAGACTTTACTCCATCAGAACAAATAATCAGTATAGGCATGTCACAGGCAACACCCCATACACTAGTCAAACTATAATTCTATTACTCATAATGGTTAAACTTATGATAAACTTATAAGATTGGATCTAGGGGTAAAGGTGTTAAGCGGAAACTGTATCCAAGAAGACCAGACAGTCCTTACAAACTGTACAGAGCTGGGAGCTCTTCCAAGTTGCCAACGCAATTGCATGCACTGCCAACAAGCCAGATGCTCTTCTAAGAAAAATCTAGTTTCACAATTCTTCAGCTGAAAACCTGGGCCAGTACTGCACCTACTCAGAAATAAATTACAGAACCCAAATGTGGAAGGATTACGCACGCTGATACTCAAGAAAGCGTATATATATAAATTTAGAATTCAGGTTGTATCTTTAAAAAATGACTGTGCTTATTAACTCGAAATATATTGGTGCTTCCTCAACATCTTGCTTGTCCTGGAGATGAACCAGCGGCTAAAAAAATAATACTAACAAAGTTATTCTCACAGAAGCATCCTGAAATGATCATGGTCACTGCCCAAGGCTTTACCCAGGGCAGGACCCCAGCCCCACAATACCAAGGAGGTCCTTCTCTTTTACTAGTTTTCTCCTTCAGTTTGGAAGCCAGGATGTAGAATCAGACCCTACTGCTCAGCCTTATGCAGCATAGAAAATAAACTACATCTTAGCCATCAGAGACCTCCACAGTATTAATGGACCAGTGTCAAAAAAGTATTTCAATCTTCCCAACTAGCCCATTGTCAGATGTGGCAAACTACGGAGGTCAACCTAGTGACTTCAATCTATATAAAAAGGAATCAGTGACCACCACCACCAACGGTATCTTACACCAACATAGCATCATAGTAAAGACAAACAAAATGTACAGAAATATGTATGAAATGTATGAAATAAAAAATACTTATTTGTTGTAAATCTTGATAAAATGTCATTTCAGTTTTAGGAATTAAATGGAATTCTGCCTGTCTGCAGAAATAAAACAAATAAGATTTATATTTTAAATGAGTAAACAAAATGAAAGAATGTTTAATTACACTTCGCTGTTAAACATGTTACGTTAACATTCCAGGCAGCGCATAAAGACTCCGGAGATCAAACTGCTTAAACATTCAATTCTGTTTTTAAGGCTTAATTGCGACTCTAAAGAATCGCTCCCCAGTCAAGTAAATTCAAGCCAATGCTAATGGAACTAACATGGTATTCAGCCCTTGATCTTTTTAAGCATACACCGCATTGTTCTCCTTAGCCGCCGCTGCCGCTATTACGAGCGCCAGTTGGATATATCACGCTGTAGAATGTTTTGTGGATCTAAGAAGCACAGGTGCATGATGCATTGTCTAATTCTAATTCACAGAAACACCATCCATCTGGCAAAATACTTCAGCCCTAAAAATATATTCACTTTATTTTTTTTTTTTTTTAATGTTTTCTCACATGCTTTAATCTATCTACGTGCATAACATCCAGGCTAACATTATCAAAGCGTCTCAGAAATAAACGTGAGTGATTGACAGAGCGTTTCAAATTAAATTGTATCAGACAGATTCAATGGTGTTTTTGATTGCGTTAAATATATGTGAAACGCTCCGCTGCCAGAATCCTGCTTATTGGCCCAGAACCAGCTCACAAGTCATTTGCTACAAAGAAACAATTCTCTGCATCTGAGCGGTAAAAGCTGAACGTCGACGAACAATAAAAAAGGATAATAGGAATATCATGGTATGCTTTACAAGGAGCTAGAAGTTAATTAAAATGGGCACGCTACCTGCCAACGTGACCATGAGGCCATCAAGAATAGGCTCAGCCTGCAAGACGCTAGTTAAAAAGGACATAGGGGAGCACACAGAGGGCCACAGGTTAAGGGTCCCCTTGCCACATTTAATGACCGGAAGGAGATGCTAAAGAGACAGCTGAGATCCATGACGGGAGTGTCTGGGGTTGTGAACACCAATAATTCTAGTGCAGACCCTGCTGCAGGTAAATCACACTCCCATCATGCACATCCTTTGTTAACATATTAGCATACCTGGGAAATCTCACCTTTTCCATGAGAGAGGAGCGGTGTTCAACAACACTCACTCCCTCCCCAATTCCCCTCCTCTCCAAACAGATTTAATGTTATCAGGTAAGGCTAGCTAAGCACATCTGTCCTAAGGCTAGCCCCCGTGACGTAGCCTGGCCTACGCTGACAAGGTTCAAGGTAGTACCCCTGCTGCAAAACTAGGGGTCAGATTGCCCTCTTGGGTGATTAGGCCGCCTGGTGTGCTGATGCTTAATGGGCTGGATACAGGGGAGATCCTGTGACAACCCGCTACTTCTCTGGACCACTGTTGACCTCCATTCGCGAGGAGGCATGCTTCTAGACTTTCTTTATTGTAGACAGCCAGTATTATTATTATTTATTGATTTATATATCGCCATCAGATTCTGTAGCTCTGTACAATGGGTAGGCATGAAATAACAATTAGTATATAACAAAACAAGATGACTTACAGAAACAACGGGTGTGTAGGCCCTCCAATCTAGAGCATTGCACTAACAACATCGCCTGAACACAGACGACATCACTTTTTAGTATTTCTCTTTATTTACCACCTCGTGGCCTCATTTCCTGCTGGGTATTTAAACCCAGGCCTTCAGTTGGACATTGCACCTTGTTGTTTTTATGTACCAGACCCAGCTCACTCTGCTTTTGTCTTCTGATTTTGCTTGTGGCTGATGGTCCTGTTCCACGATACCAGACCCGGCTTGCTCCATGGTACCAGAGTTGGCTTAGTCTTACTTATGCTGCTTTTGTCTTCTGATTCAGATGATCCGGCTCCACGGTACCAGACCCTGCTTTTTCCTGTTTCACTGCTTTTTTCTTCTGAGTTGGCTTGGTTTTCACGGTCCTGCTCCACATTACCAAGCCCAGCTTGCTCCTTTGACTTTGCTTCTGTGCTCTAATTTGGCTTGAGCCAGATGATCCTGCTCCACGGCACCAGACCCAATTTGTTCCTGCTATTCCTGACCCCTCCTGTCATCATCCTCTCTCTGCATCTGGGTTTCCATTTCTATGCTGAGTGTTATACCCACCGAGTCAATCCAGTTTGTAATTCCACAGAAAATCTGTACATACATCTCAAGCAGCCTCTATTGCTTTCTTGGTTTTTAGATCCTCCTCTGAATAGCAAACCATCCAGATCTTAAAAACTCTTTTTACTTGAACAGAAAATTAAAACCAGGGCAATAAAAACATGTTTTAAATTGCAAAGAAAATCTAGCTTTGGATTCCCAGGATTTTAATACCTTTGATAGGCACAATTACTAAGGCTATGTTGACAATCAGCAACCTACTGCTTTGTCAGATAAAATGGAGAGCCAGCACTACAGGGGTGGGAGTGAATTCATAAAATGTATTCCCATGTATCTTCTGATTATAGGGAAGGCAATTACTATGTGACTTACTATATAAGAAAAGTCCATTAAAATAGAATATTCAGAGGTCTGCATGATTAGTAATAATCTTACTGTTCAATTCACATGGAGAGATAGTTACGTAAAATGTTCTGTATCCTTGGTGCCCACATACTTTAATTTTAAAAAAGGTTAAACGTATTTTAAGGAACACAATGACCAAGCCTGAAGAATAATCACTAACCAACATACAATGGCAAGAATAAGTAAATTCCCTTCGGAATTTCCTGGTTTTCTGCTCATAGAATGTGATCTGATCTACATCTAAGTCACAAGAATATACAAACACAATGTGCGTCAGCTAATGACATACAAACAATGGTAATATTTCATGTCTTTATCGAACACACTCAAACGGTCACAGTGCTGGTGGGAAAAGTAAGTGAACTCTTGGATTTAATAACTGGTTGAACCTTCTTTGGCAGCAATAATCTCAAGCAAAAGCTTCTTGCAGCTGTGGACCAGACCTGTACAACGTTCAGGAGGAATTGTGGACCATCCTTCCTTACATTAACTGCTTAAGCCCAGCCATATCCCTAGGGTGTTTGTCGAGGTCTTTCCACAAAACCTCCAATGGGTTTGGTCTGGGCTCTGACTGGGCCGCTCCAAAAGGCCATTTTTTTTTAAACCTTTCTTTAGTAGGTTTACTGTCATAACCGAAAACATCACCGTAACATATATAGAGGACCCTCTATTACCCTACGAAAGGTGCAAACATTGGTGTCTGTATTCGAATCATACCACCATTGGTACTACTTTTGCTAATCTAATTTATTCACAAATAAAATGCAGTCTCATTTTCTCTCGGTTTCATTTCTTTTCTATTTTTTTTTTACATATATTATTATTTTTTTGTTAATTTCATGCATTATTATGCCAGGCTTCAGAATTTTTTTTTTAACAACTGTATTACAGTGGGCAGGCCATAATAAAATTTAAAAAGCTCTGGCAAATGAGGCAGGTTGATTTAGTTAATCATATTTCAGGCAATTATTAATTTAGCATACTATTGTGCTACGAGACATTTTCAAGAACAATCTAATATAGGTGGTTTTACTGCTTGGTTAGACTTTTGTGTAGGAACATTAAAACAATTTGTCTGGTGGTGTTTAATCAAGCACGTAAATGAAATAATGATCTAATTTCCTATAAGTGATTCCATGTATAAAACTAGATTTGAAAATATAATTCAGTTAGAACAGTAAGAAATGTAACCCTTACACGTCTAGAAGAGCTGGAGAGCTGGAAAGGCCCCACACTGAGTTTAAATTAGAAGACCTAGAATCATTTTGGAAGTGTAAGCAGGGGAATGGTTGCGCTGTAACCATGTCCTTACTCGCAGGTGTCCTTAAAGTGAAGGTCCTTAAAGCGCGGTACGCCTGTATGTAACGTATATATAAACCATAAGGAATGCTTCTGTCTACCCAAGGAAGCTGCTGAGAAAGAAACCCAGCAGAATTTCTCACTGAAACAATTACTTAGATTGCAGGAACACAGGGCATGTTCCCCCTTTTAACCAGGGACTTTTTCATTTTCCAGCTATACAAACTGTATTGTGTTTGTATATATTTTAGGTACTAGTTATTAATGTTTAATAGTGACATTGTGTTCCTTAATAATTCAGAAGGGCTCCATCACATGTACGAAGACGTATCCTAAGTTAGATGGTTTCTGATTACGTTTTCCGTAAAGGTTCTGTCAATGACGTTAATTAATTTTTGAGTGTTCCCCGTTACACAGCAACAGGAATAAATTTACAGGACCGATTCATCACACTGCTATAGAAGTCTTTCCTTATTCAATTCGGAAAATATTTCACCTGTGATTAATTACTAGATGTCAGTCATAAGGGTAAAAAAAATAGTGTAAAGAATATGGAATCAGTCATGCAATGGTTTCAGTTCTCCATTAATATGCAATATTCTAAGCTGTACATTCTGTTATTCAGAATTCTTTTTTTGCATGGAAGATTACTCATTACTTTCAAATTAATCATTCTGATGCCGCAAACTGACAATAAGTGGCACCCACCAGCCCCTAGGGTTCCATAATTAACCCAATCAGGCCCAGAGGGTGCTGCTGCGTACAGCTGAACGATTCTTTGCACACTTTTTCTGGCGCTTCATGGGTTAAGTGGCAAAGAGCTCATTTCTTAAAAGGCCCAAAAGACGACATTCAAGGAAGAAGCTGTTTCATAAACTAGTTTTGACGGATTTCTATGTTTGACATTTTTTCCCTGGATTTGAGGGATACTTGACTTGAATACCGTCTTTTTTCCCCGTAGCCTGCAACATATCCCTAAGTTATGATAAAGATTTGCTATTGTTAGAAAGTGCACACAAGATACAATGTTGAATGTGTACAAAGGGTTCTGGGATGGGAAACTTTCATGTTAATCATGTTAAACAAGTTTTCATACCTAAAAGCTCAGCACATATGCGTTCCGTAGCGTGCGGGCCAAACGAACATAAATAATTAGTTCATTGTCCTGAGCTAACCTCACACCATGTGGATCCATTTTATAATTAACATCATAATTGGTATTACTGATTTCAATATATTATTACTTATATATTAAAGTAGTAGTGGGTTTTCTTTGGACCCCATAGCTACATATACATAGTCTGATATACCGAGTACTACAAACTCCGATATATTTTTTTGCTCTTACTTTTGTATTTCTTTTGAACGGCTGTGTGTGTTAGTACAATCTTTGGATATTCCACTGACGCTGCATATGAAACAGTTGGTTAGAATTTAACAATAAATAATGTATTGCTTTTCAGACGGGCACAAAGGTCTCACATGCGCACAACAAGAGAAGGCTGGCATCGTATGACTAGTTCTCCTGGGTAAAAAGAAGGAACAAGATTGTACATATACTCATGTACACTGTAACTCTTGAAACATAAAATTAAAAATGTATTTCTCGCTAGAAACCCGATTCAGGTCGGAAACTGGTGAGGGGGGTATCGTCAAAGCAGCTTGGGGGACTTTTTTCTTCCCCCACGGTTCCTTTTTCTTATCTTGCTCGTTGGTCCTTGCAAATGTAATTCCTCATTCTGCACCAATAAACATTTTCCATCAACTTTTCCTTATTTAACCATCTTAACCTCAACTGCCTATAATTCTTCTCTCATTTCCCTTAATACATTTCTCTCTGCCCTCATCCGCAACGCCTTCCTCATCCTCCTCCTCTATTTAAATGCAATTTTCTCACGAGCCGCCAGTGAAATGCTGAAAGGCATGTTAAAATTATTAGCTGCTAAATAACTTTACACAATTTCACATCTCTAGGTGGCCCTTAAGATCTTCTTTAATATAGTGAGGGGCTTTAAAGGTACATGGGATATGCATAAAGCTATCCTGGATCTAAGAAAAGACTAAGGACTGATTCAGGCAGAGTGCATTAAAATCAATGATTTTTTTTTTTTTAATTTAAACCAAATTTTTTTTTTCAACTAAAGCCAGCTTTCTATTCAACCTTAGTTATGTAGCATTTTGGTAAGTTTTGGTAAACTAATTCAATACATCCAAAAAATTCAAATGTCTGGTAAGCAGTTTGGACACAGAAAATGCTGCGAATGCGTCCAAAATCAGAAGAAATTTAGAACAACATGAAGAGACTACCAAGCTAACTACATATGGTTGCCATGCTCATTTGATGCACCTCATAGCCAAAAGACTTCTCTGTTCCAGGAATAAAGAGTAATGTTGTTGAAATTGCCAAATACTTCCATGATTTTGCAGCAGCAGCTCTTAAATGTAAAAATGTTAGATGGAACTCCTGGATTCAGGGCTGAGTCTTTCCATTAGGAAAAATAGGCAGACTAGAAGTGCCAAATCGTTGTTACGTTCCTTCAAACTCTTATATATCCAGCTTTTCAATTATAAGTTGTTCCTTTCAAAACACACCATCACATATTGGCAAATGGTTTTGCAACACTATTTGGAAGAATACAAATGTAAGCACTTTTTTTATATTCTTAAATTTCTGCACTTTGATAATTGCTTAGAAACAAGGAAAGATAAATGGTGTGGGAACAAGATAAGGGCCGATAACTGTTTCTTAAAAGTATAACACTACTATTGTGTCCCTGGAGTTAACTACATAACAGGTACCTCTGGTGTATATGTTCAGTTCTACAGATTTAATAATGTATGTTCGTACATCATAGAGTGTCTACGTAGAGTAACCAAGTCTGTGGCTGTTTCGGTGATCTTCACCCATCAGCCCTGACACCATCTGTGAACCGATAATTTAAGTTAAGTTTTTCCCAACCTCCAGAACAAACTTTTTTAATCATGATTTTAGGTTTCCATATACCTCATTACAACATTAGATTTTAAAAAAAGGACATCTGAGAGGACATCAAAGCTTATGTCACTCTGCGTCACCTTCTACAAACGTGTCCCTTCACCAACAAGTACCTCCAGAGTCTATGCTATTTTTGCATAGCGTAAAATGGCAAAAGATAGTAACAAAACATAAGTTCTTACAAAAATAAGTATTATGCAAAATTCCTAAAATAAATACACAAGAATATTTGAATATTTTTTTTGAACTACATCATTATGTAGATGTAGTTCATGTAATTTTTCCGGATTGAGTTATACTCCCACCTCTTGCATAAATCTGACACACCTACTCATTTTCTATTTTTGTTTGGCCTTAATTTGCATGTGGTTATTGCTGCTAATCCGGTGTGTATATATATATATATATATTAATATATATATATAATATATATATGTGAATTACACTCATCACAGACAACTGTCAACAGATAATGGAAAATAATTTCGGCTATTACAGAAAGCCTGAGAGAATGAATGAATAAGTATTCTATAAATAGCAGAACCTATTTTTTTTACAAAAAATGTAAACAATAATTTAGAAACATTTTTTATGTCATCTAGCAACATCACACTATAAATAGTTTTTGTAATTACCAATAATTACATCAAAGTTTAGTTTCATTTACCATAGAAAAAATGCACATTAAAGATCGAGGTTTCAGGGACAACCAAGGCCAGATTGATTTCCTTATCCCCATTGATCTCCATCTACCATGCTGTGCCAATCCCTCCCCATGCTCCCCATATCCTCCACAATAAAATAAAACTCCCAAGCCTTACCTACAGAGCCCTTAGCAAATCAGCACCACTATATCCTTGCTTAAATAACCTCCTAATACCCTGTTTTCTCCTTCCATGATGTGGGTCTTCTTTTTGATACCTTCTCTGGAATTCCCTACTTTGCTCATTCACTGTCCCTTACTTATCCGACAAACCTACATGTTTAGGAAAGAATACAATTCATCCTTAATACTCACAATCTACATACTTTCAGAACGTAGGGACTTCTCTACGCGACCTTCACTTCAACAAAAGCAACCTGACCAAAAAAGTTTCTCCTTACCCACCTCCCAATAAACTGTAAACTCACAAATGCAGAACCAATATGTCTCATTTTACTGTTTATTTTGGTAGCTTTATATCATTGGTGATTCTGCATTCTTCCCTATGGTAGTAGCGCTATCATAGTAGTAATAGTGCTAACACTCTATAAGTAAATTATAAGAACAGTCACTATAATTAATAATGTGTTTTTGTTATTCCTATGGAACATTAAAAGTTCCATTTTGCTTTTTTTTTATTTAGAAATGCCAAGAAAGCAAATAACATACACAAATCTTTAATTATGCATTCATTCTTGTTTCTAGTTTGGATCAAACTATTCCACTCTAAATGTAAATGGAATGCTATTGAAAAAAACAACATATTTTCCTGATCAAGTAAAATAATACAAACAATGAATTATAATTCCTTAATCTTTCTCCTTAAACCATTTTCTCAATAAAATGTCTAGGGTCTGAATTTATTTCCTCTTTTGGACAACGTCAAGAGGGAATAAGACTTTGGTCAGGCAACTGTGTAAAACGTTGGAAAGCTTCTGGCATTGGCAGGATGGAGACTAAAGATAATGAATTTACAATCCAATCCACTAGTCCAGCTGAACAGTGTACGGACCTTGTCTGCCAGTTGGCGTGCGACAAGAAAGTGATTTATTTGGGTGCTGTAGAAGACACTACAGACAAACCATTTAATAGCAAGTCAAAATTAAGTTTGGATTAAGTGTTGGAGATAATGAAGAAAATACTTGTACTCTCCTTAGCACGTGCATTTGGCATACATCACATCTGCCATGTTGGCTGCCAACATAAAATTTTTGGCTTCACTCTGGGAAAACAGGTTAAACAGATTTTATATATGGGATGGATTTTACTCTTATAGTGTGAGGATGAGCAGCCATGATAAAAATTCAATTTGTTTCTGAAAATAAAGAGAAAAATAACAAAAAAAAAAAACAAATAAATATTGCAACTAATCTAAGTTTAGATCATGAATGACAAAAACTTGTAAAAGTTTAGAGCCAAAATGTATATTTGGGAACCAACATGATTAACACTTAAATATCACCTGTTGGGGATCATCTACAGCTGTGTGAAACAGAAAGTATATCATCCGTGAATTCTGTTCACCTGTTCCTTAGCAGGTCTAAAAATTAGGTAAATATGTCAGATGAATAATAACACATAACATATTATACGGTGTCATGATTTATTCAACAAAAATAAAGTCTAAATGGAGAAACCATGTTGAAAAATTCAGTACACCCTTACTGCTTCCATAGGAATTAAGATACTTAGTAGCAGACAGGTGCTACTCATCAAATGCCCTTGATTAAATGATCATCTGCAAGTGTGACCACCTCTATAAAAGTTTTCGTAGTTTGCTGGTCTGAATATGTCATAATCCAACATTTAGATTCAGGTTTTAAATTAATATTTTATTATATGTTTTGCATTTGTATACCCGGGAACTGTTCAGGCCAGTTTGTCCAGAGCTTCCCTACTTCTGTTCTTTACAGGAGGATGGCAGGGGGTGGGGATGTGACAACAGGACAGTGTTACCTGTGTACAGAGGCAGGACTACCTCCACTTAGACTTTGAAGGGCAATGGAGTGGACAAAACTAGACAGGTGTTAGTGGAGCCGGGGAATACCTGGGAACTCTCCAGGTTTGACCCAGAGATTGCCAGGTGAGCGCTGCTCCTCCGGTTCTCCAGCCCCGCTCCCCGCCCATTATTCCTTTAAATGGGGGTGTTTCCCGCTGCCGTCAGTGGGAACTCTCCCAACATCTGCGGGAACTCCCATGACGTCAGTGGGAATGCCACTGTCAGTGCGACCCCCCACAGACGTCAGCGCGCCCCCCCCACTGATGCAAGGGAAGGCTCCGGGTAGCCGGAGCCCAGAAGTTCCCAGGTATGAGCCAGGGTAAGGAGTGGGAACAACTAACTCTAGTTGTTAGGATACATCTGGCTCTTTAAAGTACATATGATTGCTGGACCTTTGATCATCTGTAGCCCAATTTACCGTCTTGACCACTTGAGCACTTTATGGGATTGTCAGTATGGTTGAAACGTCCGTACAAAATGTGATGTGGCAATGTATAGTTTAATGGATGAGAATACTGAAGAAATCTCACTAACTTAACTATAGATTATATACAGGGTCAGTCAAGCTCTTCCTGCAACAGAAGCTCACTGGGGTTGATTCTTCATGATGTAAAGTAATGGAGTTGAAACCACGCCAAACTCTCCAGTCAACTCTCCTTTTGGTGAACAAACCTCACTGAAATGCACGTTGGCAGATGCGGCTAAAAAAAGAGAAACTAGTAGTCTGACTAGTATAGTTTAAAAGCACGTCAGCAAAATTTATTGAAGCCATTTGTGCTTTTAAATGGATTTATTTTAAGCAAAATCTCATGCTCTCTTGCTTTAACAAATTATAATTTATCAACATATCTACAAACTGCAAACTTTGATAGATTGATTAACAATGCACACATTCGTGGCCTTTGTTCATACCTATACAATCTGTGATGTACTTTAAATTCCAACAAGCAAAAGATGATAAATACATACAAATTATGCGGGTAATGACATAATGCAATAGAATTCACAAAGGTCAGAATGAATCATATATTCATAACATCAACATTCATGTATTCTCACTAACATTATGTTCTACAGCTTTAGTCATTCTACGAAATCAATGCCAGAGACCGTGATATGACATACTGTGTGTTCAAGTGGGTAGCCTGAGTGCATCGAAAGTCACTGGGTCGCTGGACACAAATGATTAAAAGTACTGTTCCACATGGACTTGCTATTACCAATATTACCAATATGGTCATTTACCATATTAAGGAAAAACAAGCATCTATTTTTTCATCAAAAATGTAATTAGCTTTTGTGTTCCTATGGCAACAACCTATCACCATCATCTCGCTTGAATTAAGAATTCCTTAACCCCTTAAGGACCAGGCTGTTTTTCGTCATCGAGGCATTTCAGCAACACCATTGGTTAATAAAATGACGCGCCAGGCACGTCATAGGTCGTCACCTGGCCATTTTTGCGTGACGTGCCTGACCTGTCAATGGACGTTAGGGGGTTAAGGAAAAATTTCACAGAAGTGGCAACACAACAATATTAATAGGTTTGATTTGACGACTTGGTCATGGGACCCCTTAGCATCAGCTCCCATTAACATATGTATGGACCCACAATACTTCCCTCTCTGGGCAGGGAAGTGGTGTTTGGTCGCATCATAGAAACAGAATTTGATGGCAAATAAGTACCATTCGACCCACCTAGTCTCCCCATTTTTCTTTTTTCCTTAAGAAGCTCTTGGTCTTATCTTAGGTTCAGGATATTAGTTAGGGGCATTAGCATCTACCTCTTCAGCTTTAAGGCTATCCCATTTATCTACCACGCACTCAGTAAACCTTCATGCTGCTCCAAGGTTCCATCTGTATTCTGCCCACTAGGCACTAAAGGCTAACTCTGAAAGAAGATCTCTCAGTTGCCGACCCTGGGTAGTTTCCAGGTATACCTGCAATGCTAGTGTTTACAGATGTTTCAAAAGCTGTATTTAATTTCAAAATATTTATACTCAAGTAACTGGCACCCTTAATTTAAACATAACTCAACAAAATAATATAAAGTAAAGAAAAATATGCCACTAGAAGATGATTACAATTAGAATTAAAATTAGATAGAAAAACAATCACAATAAAATCATCTCCTTAAAAAAAGAAGTTTTGCTTGTAAACAAAATTTGAGAGCAGTAAATAAGATATTAGAGTTCAATCTGGAAATTAGCGTAACATTAGCGGGTAAGGAAAAAGAAAAGTTTGTTAAAATCGCTCCCTTGCGTTTGGGTACATTTCTCACTTAGAAGAACATTTTTTTTTATACTTGTTTTTTTTATAATTGTTTTCTTTAGTAGCCACCACATTTTTGTAAATTAAGAATTAAATGAAGTTCACTTGTAGTCGTTGCTTAACAAGGTGCCAGAAAAGGCACCGTGCAAAGCCTGTGACACTGTTACAGTAACACTTTCATGTTGGCAGCATCCAATTAGAGGTGAATTTGCAATGATATCAGTGTACATGGTTGATACTTGGCACCTCTAGAGAATGTTTTGTTCTTCTCCATCAAAAAAATGAACAAAATAAATAAAAACAATTAAGGGGAAAAAAATTAAATATGAAACGGGAAAAAAAATTGAAAGAGAGCCCAGTGATGTCACCATGACATCACTGGCACAAAAAATGTATGAGAGATCCCTATAGGGATACTGCACTAGGAACAGTGGAAAAGAAAAAAAAGAAAAAATATGTAAATCATAGATGTGGCCCTCGAACATAAAAAATATGTATGTGGGCAATGACCGTAATCAGGAGATGTTGCTGAACATAAAGCCGTTGTTCAGATGTGGCATGGTATGGAGGAAAATTTAAGGAAGATTGCAAACAAATTAATCTATTTTCAATACTATGTTTTATGTACTTTTATGGTTTTAAAATAACGATGTATAATTTGTGCGGGTTCATCAAATGTGGACATGGAGAATCGAGATTTAACAAACATATGGTAAAAATGACAAAAAAAAATGTTCCTAAGGTTATTTAAAAAAAAAAAAAAACCCTGGTAAAACAGTAGACCGACAATCCCTTTGAGCTCCCTATGGGTGGCAATTAGTTCTGCCCACTTCACACCATATTCCACCGATTTTAACCCACCAGAGTCTTGGAAGGCAAGCTTGAGTGTAAATGTAAGGCAGCCTTTCCAATTATTCTTAATGCTGTTTAGTATTTCCTATCATTTTTAAGGCTTACTGAACTGACACCTTGGAAAACAAACACCTAATAATAAGGTCTCCATGTTCCTAGCAGGGTTTTGAGTACATTGAAAACATGATCAATTGTTTTCGAGTGGGGGCAACATTTAACCCTTCTTGCCATCCTTGGCTTTGTCTACCAAAAGCATGATACAATACACACCAACATTAAAACATAACGTAGGGGTTAAACAAGCCCACTGTTGTGGTTCTACAAAAAGTAGGATTGAAATAAATTTATTGTGTTTCTTGTCTCTTGATTCTAAAAAAAAACATTAAGAACTTTGCCACGTCATCTCAAATAAAAGAGAGCTTTATCAACCACAAAGAGAACTTTTATTGAAACTGCGCTGCCTGCATTTTCCTCTCTAGACCTCGCCACCTAAATCAATGTGCATCGATAGCTGGAAGTTCTCCCCAAGCTTCTGCCATGGAAAATAAATCTCGCAATGTCCTGCTGATTTCAACAGTAGTGTGAATGGCTTCCTCTCAGTAAATTATGTCACCGCCGCCAAGGTCAAAAACGTGTTATATTGCAATCCTACACTTATCGCATTAAATGCGCCATTCAGAAAAGACTGTTGGGTGTCTCATATGGGTGTTGTCAGCTTCAGAAAGTTTAGGAGTATTTTCCTCTATGTTCAGGTCTACTCGATACGGAAAGTTTCTTGCAATGAAATATAAGGTTTTCAAGATAAAAGGCTTTTTTTTTGTTAAAAAAAAAAAGAATGAAAAGGTAATCCTGGATAAGAACCAAACGGCAGTGACGTGACGGTGACTAAATCTGGGTGATTGATCTGTTACATTTATAGCCGATAATGATCAGCAGTTTTTTAATAGCGTACGAAGAACAAGTTCTCTAACTGATCTTTTGTTGCCAGTAACACCTTAAGGGCTTTTTATGTTTTGGAAGATTAGGTCTTTATGTTTGAAGGTGTCAGTCTATTACCGGCCGACGGACGTGCATCCTTCATCTTATAACATGAAGCACCAAGTATTTAGAGAGGAATAAAACACTTTAACGTTAGCGACATCAAGTATATGTACATGATACAAAGGGGAACACAAGATAAGTAAAAGAAAAATATAAAATATACAGAAGAAGAGAAAACTATTTCTACCCCAGCCCCGGCCGCTGAGCTGCTTCTGTTGGCAGTGTGCAATATTGTTTGTTTGTTAGTATCTCTATTGCTTCATTATTTAAAGGGACTTATAATATCCATTATGCCGCTACTATATAAGAATGCCACTTAAAACAATCTTCATTTTTGTCCCATGAGGTTCCGCCAGACATACAACTTCCATGATGTTGGCTGAGCATTATGGGAAGTGCAGTTAACAGTAGACAAAGGAGCAGATGTTAGCTGTGAACTACAGTTCCCATGATTCTCAGACAGCCAGGTGTCCCCTGTGACTAGGCACCATGGGAGTTGTAGTCCACAACACCTATCACATCATCTGCTGTTAACTAAAGTTCCCATGATGCTGGCTGTGAGAGTAGTAGCCCTGGTGGGCTGTGGGGGCATCCTCCTGGGCTGGCAGTGGTGTGGAGGGAAACGGTGATAGCCGTTTCCTCCACAGCAGCACTGATTTGCTGTTTCCCAGTTTCCCAACTCTCGTGTAATGAGAGTTTCAGACACCGCACGTTGATTGGCTCAAGGTACAGTATGCCGATTGGCTGAAAGCAAAACACTGCCTGCCGATTGGCTGGCAGAATTTTGCACTCGGCTTTTGCAAACTGTCACTGTCATAGTGGATAGCAAAGTGGGGCAGAGGTAGGGATAGGTGGGACAGAGTCCCAAAATTAGGACTATCCTGCCCAAATTGGGACAGTTGGAGGGGAAAGAAGAACGCACATTAAAGTTTTCTATGGCCAAAGGGGGCGACTGAAGATCTGTAATCATTTTGAAACAACGCACTTAGGGACGTGAAAAAATGATATGTATTTGCCAGAAACAAAATCTATCAACCTAAGCATATGATTATGATTCATGCACGTTAAATATTAAAATGGATATCAAAATGTTTGATATTTCAAGCAGCTGTTCAATTCGCACAACAGAACATGTTGAAGAATCTATAAAGAAAAATGAGTAATCAAAATAATCACATTATTGAAATACAAACTAACCTTTTAATGTGTTATTCCAGGAGTGATCCTTCTTATTAATAAATCCCGCCTTAGTGAATACACCTCTTGTATGTTTCCTTCATTGTTGACCATGATTTACAAGGTAAGCATACGACGACATTACCATACATTGGGTGGAGGATTTTTTTCCCCAGTACAGTTGCATCATGTCTTTTTCCTTATATGGTCCTAGCTGTACTAAAATAGTGGATTTTAGGCTCATGCTCTTGAAGATAATGTAAGGTTTTTTAATGGGAATGTGTCAGGGGCTGATCAACTCATCAACTTTGTTAAGCAATATGGAAGGCAATTTCTTGCAAGCTTCATCATAAAAAGGTCCTGCATAAACAAGGGTTCCAATAAACATCTCTCAGACACTGGTGCGTACTCCATAAGGAGATGCATACCACACAACTTATGGGCACCATCTCGCTTTTGTGGGTAGTGGGGATCCTCTTGATGAAGAAAACACGTGCTGGGTTGACTCTTCAAAAGTCAAGTGAGTTGAAATATGTCCACATCCCTTTTCAACTTGATAAAAGTGTTATTAATGCATGTCTGTTACATGGTGATCTGGAGAAACACTAAGAGGTCTGATTCCATTCCCTCTTACAGCTATCTCAGTATGATAGGAAATTAAATTTTAATAAGGGTTAAACATTAATTATAGGCTATAAGCTCTGACAACTTTCTTCTGCAAGGCATATTTAAATCTGAATTTCTCAGCTTGCTAAACATAGAACATATCTGCTTCCAAACATTAAAAGCAGCTTCGCTCTAGAGTATCAGGGGATTCGTTTTACCAAGAACCTCTCCTTCTTTGAAAGGAGTTCTACTGGAAGTAATCCTGGGTTCTTATATGGACGGCACCCCAATGGGTACTCCCGGGATACCAAGAGACGCTTCAGGACCTGCTTCATAAAAAAAATCCTTCTAGATTTGCAGTTAAGGTACAACCACACCATCTTTCTCTGTAACCTAGCTAAAGATTGACGGGCGCTTCTCAGCAGGAACTAGACCTTATCACACATTGGGGCATTAGTGATGAACTGTGGGACCTAAGCCAAAATCTACTGTCCCAAAAACATTGCACAATAAAACCAACAAATCCAACCGTTTATTTCTCTTTTTTTGTTACTATTATGATCGGGGTAAAGTGAAAGAAAAACATGAAGGTTTAAGGGGCCGTAGGTTCGCAAGGGCAGGGTCCTCTTCTCCTTACATCCCTAATAATATCCCTAACACTATGAAAGTCTGTCTAATGGGCATTTATGTTATTGCTTAGCTTGTTAATTTGTTTCCTGAATGCTGTATTTTTAGTTCTTTAGTACTGTACAGAAAATGTTAGTACCTTAAAAATAAATAAGACACACAAAAATAAAGAGAACGAACTGCTTTCAGATCATTGTAATAAAGTTTCACATTTCTGCAATGTTTTCAAACATTATAACATTCGAACAATACACAAAAGCATTTCTTTTGAGACTTTAACAACTGGCTTTTTTCTTCGTTCCATATAAAACAGTAACAATAGCAAGTTATAGCCAGGATAATTGAAAGCAATTTATTTGGCAGCTGCAGTAAGGCCATTTTCTCTTACATAGCCATGCTTGAATACAACATATACATAAAGCCAGGAGCACAAAATTATCGAGGCGCAGAGTAGTACAGTGTGAATGATCTCCTGAGTAGAACTGTGATCAGTAAGAGTAACAAACCATTTGCTCAGTGACCTGAATAAGCTAAAGCGTATCATTTATATGCCAAATATCTACAGCAGGGTACAATGACCCAGTAAAATCCTGATGGTACCTAGACTTGTCTGTTTACTATATACAAAAACATCATAAATCATAGAGAATTCGAAAAAATAAAGTTCTGCGCCATAGCCATGTGCAGCTAACGCTAAGGTCAGTCAAGCCATCCTTCTAGACAGTAAGATCTGAATAAGTATGAATTGCAAATCAGAGCACTATACAGCCAATTCATTCTTCCAGTGAAACCTATTTCCCAGTTCACCACAACCACAGAAGAAACGCAGTATGTCAGGCACCAGCTACTTCAGTACTACAGCACCGACCACTGCGGCAACCGCCACCATTTGAAGGAGGCCGCAGCACCAGTCTGTAGTGTTCTTGCCACCCAGCGATCGCGATCTGTGTATCGCAGAGATGCGCATGCATCGCAACCAGGCCTATGCAGCATGTGGCCATGACCCGGGAGGAGCACCCAAGTGGTGCGGCAGGAAGACAGACAAGATAATGGGCACCCATCGCATATGGCTATTCAGGGAGGGTGTGACAGGTGCGGCAGGGAATTAGTCAATACCTGAAAATTCCCCGCACATCCTTCAGCTGGTGCTTGGTTGTCTGATACTCTTGGGCCCAGCCTTTTTGCAGTTTATAGCTAAAGTTTTCTTGGTTTTGTAGAACGTTGCTCGAGTTATGGTATTGCTGATCGCCTCCTGTCCTGTCTCCTGCCGGGATCCTGCCGGGACTGACCTCTGGACCGTTCTCTGCTTGCTCCTGCTATTGTACTACATTCCGGACTCTAGTATTTTGTGAGTGGTTCTGTACTCTTGTTTCAGGACCCCAACACATTCCACGGTGCCACTAACCTACAACCTCTGTATCACCTGTATCCCAATCCTTATAGATCATAAACATGTGAATATGGCCCGTTTAACCTTTTCAAACAGATTATTTTATGTTTGTTATAACCTATTTACTTTGCAAAATGAGGTGAGATTGTTGGCACTACACAAGTAACTAATAACTTACCTAAAATTACTAGGTAAGGATAATCATAAAATAGTTGATAAGTTTAAAAAGCACTAAAAATAAGTGCTAAGGATCACATGACCCACCATACATACCATACAGATTTATAGATATAACTTGAGATTATTTTAAGGTTGTTACAAAGCTAATTTCTTCAAACTCTGGGGTATTGTTGCAACAAGTATCTATAGAGCTAAAAAGGTAATATTGTAGCACTAAAATGTTAAAATGTATATATGTACAGCAAATTAATTCTTTTTTATACTTTGTGGAGGATTCACACAGCTGTACATGTTCTCGTTTTTCAGGACATGCGCAAAGGAGAAAAAGAGCCAAGATGCCATATTGAATAGCGTTCTAATATGTGCAATGTGTAGCTAACCACCTGCGATACTAGATTTACCGAACAGCTGACCGCATAGCACACATAAGAACGTTCACTAAAAAGAAGTCTCGAAGTACAATTTATTAATGAGCCCAGCTTTGCAACAGGAAGGCAAAAAGCAATTAAACTTGTAAAGGAAATAGTGCCACCAACCGTTAAATTATGTTCTTGGAACTGCAAAATGTTTCATACACTACAGCCTTCTAATTGGCCCTTATGCTAGCGGCATATACTAGCCAGGGCTCATGGTAGCAGGGCCAAGGGGCCTCTGCCCTAAGACTCGGGGAAGATTGGCCCTCAACTGCTGCTCAACGTCACGATGTCTACTGTAACGAAGCGAAATCTCTAATCTCCCCAACCATCCCATTCCCATTATATAGTTCTGTGTACCGAGCACCACACATCTGGAAAAGACAGCCACGGCGGTGGCGAGTCCTTGGGGATGGCTGGGGAATTGCCTTTGGTGACTACAAGGGACACTCACGACATAAATACATCTCTCCACCTTTAGTAACAGTGGAGTGAGGAGCACTCAGACATACTGAGAACAAATCAATAAACACAGCCCCCCTATTGCACAAATACCTTAAACTTCATGAGCTGTAAAATGTAGGTTTTGTTAAAGCGACGGCTTCACGTTAAAAGACTGATGATGTTTTCTATCCCTGTGTATTTAAGAAATATGGTACGGTATTTTCTAATTTTTACACCTAAAACAAGGAGTTGCAAAGAGAATATTGAAAAATCATTTCAAAAATGCTGACTTAAATAGCACAGGGCCAATTACTTACAAAGGTTTCCAATTACTAAAGGAAGCATCAGCTCACGAACTTGTAGCCATTAATAAGAGAGAGCATTATTAGCCATTTTTCAAGACAAGAATAAGGTGCAGAACAACAACATAATTAATGGAACAGCCGCTACGGTACACATTTTATTTACAACGCCATGTCCTTTGGGCATTTGTTTCCACATCTGACAGTATTGACCTTTTTTGCAGCAAGGCACATAACTCTTTTTCTCTGCAATTCACAGTGTTAACGGAAGTAAATCCCACTTTAAATGTAATATGATTAACTTTACAAACTCATCTTTAGCTATTTATCGGCAACATCTCATTCTGAGTCAGGTCAATGTACCTTTCACACACACGTTAGTGGTCAGGCTGGTACGTAAGTCATATAACTATTCAAGACATTATTTTGAGGGACAATGGATCAGGAAAGGATGAATCAGGCAATGAAAACGATCAAGATGCAGTGAAATCTGTAAGTGGGATTCTTTAAACTGGCTAGCAGCCGACTGCATAGACTGAAGAACACTGTGAGAATGTCCTGTTCCGTAACCCTCCTGTTGGGAGATGCTCTGAAGCCTAATGCCTCTATCTGCAGCATTCCATCTGAAGAAGAGACCACTTTCAATCCAAAAGCTTATTTAATACTTAAAAGGTACCACCTTCCACTAAGAACTTTGTCTACAACATAACCTATACCCATTTCTGTAAAGATGCTTAAGTGCGCTTTATACCTCTGAGTATGACATTAGAGCAATGAGCTGTCCCTTGACATTCATTATATATATATATATATATATATATATATGTCATCCTTACCATCAGTTTGACCTTCTCTCTTAAGCATCTGCACCGCTCCAACGTACTTCTTTAGCTGGACTTTCAACACCTCGTTTTCCCTGTGAAAAGATAAAACATAGAGACAAAATATTAAACATGGAGGTCTCAAGTGTTCAGTTCTATGCCTTAGTATTATGCATTTAAACAGATGATCTTCCTTCTGCATCTTTCCCAAATACATTGTAGAGTTTAGAACCATAAAGTACATATGCACATTTCATCTTAACCTCTTATTCTCAGAATTTGCACAATTTTTCCTCCCTCGTATGCCCCCCCCCCAGTTTGTTGTGTTACTGTTCCCCTTTGAAACTTTTGTCTTAATTTTTTTTAGTTATAATAGTCCCTTATGTTTAAAGCATATGTCCCCGACGGATAGACGAAAATAACACATTATGGGTTATATAATAAGTTCGTTATGCTAAAAGCTGTGAGGGTGGTTATTCCCTTTTATTCCCCTTAGTTTTACCCAAATGCAAAAGACTACATGTTAACTAGCTTTTTCTTGGGAGATAAAAGTGAGGAATAACTTCTGTAAGAAGACATATCCATGTGTAATCATACCTTTCATTACGTACTACTTAGCAGCGGAGTAGTTCCCGTTGATCTAACACAATCTTTAATTGTATATGTTATTGTCAGGCAGATGTCGGAAGTTAATAATACCATTCAGATATCCTCTCCATTCTAATTATATACCGTGAGAGCGCACCTCAACTACAGTTACTAATAAAGAAACCAACTAGACAGCAAGACAATGCTGTACTTTAAAAGCCAAAGGAGAATTGTGTATTCATTGAAATCCAGTTAAATCCCTGGTTAATACAACCACATTTTGCAAAACGCTCTTGAACCCAAGGATTACGCAGAACATAAAAAGTGGAAGGGGTACAATTCCTATGATCACATACAGTACATTTAAAGGAAAAGTTCCATGGACACAAAAAATTCAGGTAAAGAGTAATTCAGGTAAAGGCTAACCAAAAAATGGTTGTATCCCATTTTTTTTCCAATAAACTTCCGTTATCTGCTAACCTGGGGGCTGCCATTGTTGTCAGTCATGTGACTTTTCCTGGTCATTCACCACACTAAGCAGATTCATTATGGCAATAATAATCATTGTTTGTCTTTATTTAGGATTTTGGAGGGGTAAAATGTTTGATAAATGTATCTTATGTGATTACATAAGCCTTCTGTGTTAACTAAAGATAAAGAAGCTAGACATTTGTAATTGCGTCTAAGTCAAGGAGGTGAGTGGACTAAGTATTACACAAACGTTCAAAGTAATGGTGTACATTTATTTTACTTTTTCTTAAATTTGGCTATATAAATTAGATTTAAAAACATTAACGTTATTACGCCCCCTCCAGATTTTGTCTTCTGTATAATAAACATTGTAGTTATCATGTACATATAAAGTCAGATTAGTAATTGGTATTTGCTAATTTAACGGATTTGTTTACTTGTAACTGTGAACAGCGTCCATGCCCTGGAGGTCTCACCTTACTGCAAATGCTCAGTTATATGTAGCGCGTTATTAAAATATATTACGGCTGCTAAAAATATAATTTGATATACAGCGCTGAATTCAGAGAAATGTTAACCCTTACCTTACAATAAAGCTATGGTGTATATATATATATATATATATATATATATATATATATGAGAATAAAATGCATTTTGTGTATCCTTGCCTCAAAACAAGTACTTTTGATGAGCTTTAAACTGAAATATTGGGTGCTGTTTGTGGCCCCTAATGACTGGAGTTGTGCACATAGAATGTATATAAGTCCTGGAAAAATGGCTGATGTACTCACTCGACGAAGGAGTTAGGTTCCCCCCAACTTCAGCACCTTTGCACTTATTATATCTTCTCACCTGAGGCTTTTGAGCACGCATGAAAATAAGCTGTTTTTTAATAACCGCCATTGAAAGTAGGGGATTCTGCTTCCAATTGTTTACAACAGAGAAAAGTACTAAAGGCACAAAGTCTCTCTCTCTTTTCATGTAAAAAATAAACCCCTAGAGGTAGAAATGTATACGGACCGACCCTGATCTTCTTGACACTTATGTCCTCTCCTGATTATGATTTGTTTTGATTGACTGGTTACCACAGGAGAACTCAAGGGCCACCAACAACCCACTGTCTGTTGTAAACCCAACTGTATTAGAGAAACACATAAATCCTGGACCACCAGTGGTCCTCGGGTCCTGGTTTAAGAAACTCTGGCTTGGAACATGGCTTCTCAGCCTCAGTTATACATGGTATATGTTTTCTCTTTCTCCTCATAATGCACACTTTTAAAAAAACAGAGACTAAATGATCCAGTTCTGGTGGTAATCTAAGAGATCCTGGAACCTTATAGCCTGTTAGGGGGCCACATTGAAGATACTCAAGGCCAGAGTAAACTCTACCACCACATAGTTTAAGGTTGCAGACAGCATACCAATGCAAACCGATTGCCAAGTGTAGAACCATATAGAGCTCTGATCTAGATTACTAAAAGATTATAAAAGAAAAGAAAACTACGTAATGTTCAAAAGTATTACCCAAAAATAGATGGTTTGCTGGTTCGTATCTATTCTAGTTATGAATGGATAACTGTTTCATGCAATACCGATATCTAGATTAAAACTGGATTCAGGCAAATTCCCGTTTGCTCGTCCTTCCTTTATAAAAATGTTCACCTATACTTAAGGTTTTTGGGGGAGAGCATTTTGGTGACAGTTTGGTGACAAGAAAAAAACAGAACACCATAAGGTCCAAAAGAGCGTTAACATTTGACTCTCGAGCTCTGGTTTTAATTTTAGGTATTGTATGATTACAAATATTTCAGCACCTGTTTCCCAGACAGTCCCCATCTGGTGAATCCTGTTAAGAGCTTAATAAATTATCAGAAACTCATAACCAGCCTCAGAGAAGTCTTTTTACAATCTAGTAAATGAGAAATTGCAGACTTTGTGCATGCCTTCTATTGTGATTTATCATTTCAAAGAACCTGTAGCAGTAAGAGCAGATTGGAACATTACACCGTTTTACATTTAACAAAGAATTTCAGATAATATCTGCCAATACAAATGTGCTAGAAAAATTACAAGCGAAGGCATTTTTTTTTTCTGAAAATACAAAGGTGTTCACAAAGCTCTTTTATAACTGCTTGTGTGAACATAAATCAACCAAAGATGCGATACCAAATATATGCGAAATATTCAAACTTTTATTTAGAATGAGACTCTGTTATCTTTATAGGGAAACGGTCTTGGTTTTGTTGAAATCGTGGGTACTACAGAAGTAACTACAATCTAGACACTGGGGACCACACTGTGCTTCTTCATCACCTCTGTTGTGTTCTCTCTAGGTTTCCTTTGGAAAAATAATTGCCTTCAGTCCAATACCTTGGTTAATGGACCGTTACATGTAAGAAATATTAACCCACTAGTCACTACCAGTGTACCGAGGGATTCTCACCAACAGTCTAAGAATGTACATTACTAGCGGGGAAAACAAAGGGTTGGGGCATCGGAGAAGAAGCGCTTATGACAACGCACAGCACGGATACAAACTTGAAAGAAGCTGACACACAAGCTGGAGTTATGAGAGATAATTTCAGGTAGAGACTTGAACTTGCACTGGAGAACATCTAACAGGGTTGATAGGAAGTTATTTCATACTTGTGTGCTTTCATTCGATTACAATATATAGCGATAAGGGGATACCTCAAGAAATAAGGTTTGATATGAAGAGCGTTTGCTTGGACGAAGGCTGAAAATGATTTAACGTAAATGGAAAGCACAAGGCATGTAACCAGCAATATCAATCTGAACAATGGCAGATAGTAAAGAAGAAGAGAAATGTACCAAGTAAAATGAGAACATGTGGACTGTAAGCATCTCAAGCCCAGACTGGTCATCTGGCAAACCGGCCATCTGGTCTCTTTGTGTGCACCTGCCATCTAGACACACATGGCCACTGGCTGCAAGAGTGTAAGAGCCAACAGCAGCATGTATGTCATTTATCAACCACCAGTCTTAAAGTGCCAGGATCGACCACTCCAGCCCTGATCTACTTTATGTGGAAAAGTTTTCAACAGTCCTGAAGGCAACAATTAAGGCATAAGCCTCTAGGAAACTGCCTATACATCGAACTGCATCCATTACAAAGTGGCTGATATATTTTTATAATCTATTGCCTCACTATACAGTTATTTTTCTCTTAAGCCTGAGAACACTACCACAGAAACACTACCAAATAAGATGTAATTACATATCTACTATATTTTTTTTATTTGCAGAGGCAACCACTGACACAACCTACTCCTTTAAATGAAACTTTACTGCAGTGATTTAGCAAAAAGTAAATTTAGCAATTAATTAAAGAAAATAATGCTGATAAATGAAAGGCATATTACACATGCATCAGGGAATGAGAGTATGAATGGTAGATGGTCAAATGTATTGGGACACCTTTCATTACACCAGCAATTGCCTATTCATCCAGTGGAGCATTTGTGAGGTCAGACACTGATGTTGGACGAGAAGGCCTGCCTCGCAATCCCAGTTCCAGTTGATCCCAAAAGTGTTTGATGGGGTTGAGGTCAGGGCTCTGTGCGGCCGGTCAAAGCTCATCCAACCATGTCTTTATGGACCTTGCTTTGTGCGCTGGGGCACAGTCATGCCGGAATAGAAAAGGAACTTCCCCAAACTGTTCCCACAAAGTTGGAAGCAAAGCATTGTCCAAAATGTCTCGGTATGATGAAGCCTTTTTTTCTGACCATTTTATCAATATACTTGCCACATTAATTAGTGACATATATAATTACAAAAAAATCAAAGACCATCTGGTCAGATTTTAGAATATAGTCCAGAGAGACAGCCCTGTTACATTTTACTGCTGCAAAAACTAGAGTACTTAAATGCGATATTTGCACCGTAGTTGGTTGACTAGTTATGTTACGTAACAATGCAATACATTTCACGTAACATGATGCACATCATTCGATTAGCCCTCTTCGTATAGTGGTTTCATTTTAATTTTTGCAGAAAAAGGAATTAGAAATTACTGGTTTGATAAACTTGTGTTTTTTGCCAATACTGGAAGAACAAAGAAATCCCTACAGGTGTGCAAACCGAGTAGCACCATCAAATCACCTTGTAGGCCTGTAAGAATTTCTTTTGCTAAAAATCTTTTTTATGTGTGACATCAATAATGCCAGCATTGGAGACAAGAACACCCGTTATAGATCCTTAACAAAACCGAAGCTTTGAAAATTGGTATTTTCAGTATGTGGCGGTTCAGAAGGTATCATTTAGCTATTCTAACCAGATCTTTACAAAAGTCAAAATGTATGTCACATCCTTAGACAATTGTCATGAACAGATAACACATTTACTGTATAGATATGACACTTTCAAAAACGTCCTTATACTGCAGGAATAAGAAAAATGTAAAATAGCATATTCCCTAGAGACATCTGTTTCCAGCCCCGTCTACGGGCTTGGGTAAAGAGATCAAAGAATGATACGTTTCAGAAAAAAAAGGAATCAATGGAACAGTCTAAAGATTATAATCCACATACATGAAAGATAGACATACAAAAGAGTAAGTGTGATGACGTTAAAATGATGACATCAGAAATGATCCTGAAATGAACTTACCCTAAGGTTATCTTTTTTTTAAGAAGTTTATGTGTTATTGGGTATTAATTGTTGAGTGATACTAGTAAATCCAAAGTAAATCACATTTTGTAAAATAGTTTGACAAAGATGCTACTATCAGGGAATGACAAACGAGAAGGTCTCAGAAGAGCGGTTGAAAGGAGCTTCAACAAGAACCATTGCTACAAAATGGCAGGTTGTGGCAATGTTCTTTCATTTGGAGAACCTAAAAAGAACTATCAGCGATAATCTTAACTTTAGTTACACAACACAGAATGAACCGTCTTACATTTACTAATTCCTTGGCATATGCCAAGGAAGGGGAATCCTGTTTCATTAAGGTTGGTCATTTTTCATTACTGATGGTTTGATGTCAGGTAAGAAGGCAATGTTTTTCAATGAGGAGCCTATCTTGATGGTTTTGCCCAGTTTAAACAAAACAATTACGGTGAACACTGCACAGAAGATTACCACTGAACCATGTTTACCTTATCCTGCTGAAAAATACGGGTAGAATTAGATTTATTGACTTTCTAGAAATTCTTCAATATACACTTGCCACATATTAGAAGGTGTTTCAAAGGTCCTCTTCCACCTTCTCTGTTTAACTTTGTAACTAATAATTATTTTATAATATAACATATTGCAGCCTGTATAATTTTGGATAGGAACACTCCATTGTCATGTGACACAAATGGCAGGTTGCTGCCATTGAAAGTACAAATGCTTTTTAAAGCATGGTATTAAATCTTCAGAGGAAAGTATAAAATTACAGTTCTGTTAAGTTTTATTTGCTTAATATATTAAAGATGTACAAGTTAGGTGTTATCCAAGTGGGACAGCACCTTTGACAAATTAATAACTCTAATAGTCTTGGCATGATGGTATTTACATATGTTTTCATTGTTTTATATTGATACGTGTCTTCCTTCAGAATAAATAAGGCTCTAAAATAGCAATAACATAATCGTGGCATATGTTCTTATGTAAAGTTTGGATAGTGGTCAACAGAGCAAACAACGGAATCTTCTCAACCTCTGCTTACCTGCTACCTTCCTGTAGTAACACCTCCCAACATTCCTGAATTTCAATCAATGTCCTGCTGTTCCATGGATCAGGGGGAGGAGATCCTTTGATCTCCCCTGAACTTTGTAGGGTGCCGTAAAATCAAGGTAAGTCTGTTTTGTTGCAGTGCAGACCTCCATTGAGACTCTTCAAGTGAGGTGGGTGGCTGAGGTCCTGACCCCATCCCTGGCCATACACTCTAACATAGGTGCCCCTACTTGGACATCTGAAATTTCAGTGTGTCATGACATGCTCTTTTTAATTAACAATAAGTAACTTTGGTACTTCACTAGGACAAGGAACGTAGCATGGAAGCTCACCAATGAACCATGGCAGTGATCTGAAGCCGACGGTAGTAGCTGTCAAAATGCTGACCTTTCATTTAAGCAACTAACCTATATACTTTACACTCAGTTTCAAAAGTAATCCTATCCAGTATGAAAAATTCCTTTGTGGCGGAATTTACTTTTTAGCGAATACTAAAAGTTTCTTCTCCTCTCAAACGTGTAACATTTATGCTTAAAGTTCATGACTTTTAAAGTTTCACGACTGTTTGTATTACCTGTCAGCAAACTTTAGATGAAGATTGGCGCCCGAGTAAGATTACTACACAGAGAGAACTGAAAAGATAAAGCACATCAGAAAAAGTTATAGGCTCCTTTGTCAGCAAAAAGTTCTGAACGATCCAGTTGACCCAAAAGGGATGACCTCATAAATTAGCATTTTCAGAATACTTTGCCTCAAAAAGCATTGTGATTTAGTTAAATCCTTCAAGCAGAGGGAAATGTAAAGTAGAATTGTTCCTTGGCTACATGAAGCAATGACTAACAAATCCTGTTTTTTAAATGCTCGTGAATGTCAATAAAACTGATTGAAGATGCCCAAGTGGCTTTATGTCAGTTACTTTGACTACAGTCATAACTTTTTTAATTTCAATTAAATATCCGGTCAGTTCCAGTTTTCAGGGGCCAAAAACCAAACCAAAGGAATTTATCAGGCCCCATTTTTAATACAAGTAACATATCTTCTAACCATCCTATATTTCATGAGACGGTACAGATTGTCAGGAACTGTCCAGTGAAGCTGCCCTACTTTTGCAGGCAGTAGGGATCACAGGCTTGTTGGGGGGATCGTCTGATGTCCCTCTTCTGTCAGAGCTGTGGCCAGACAGGTAAAGTAGATGGTTGGTCTTTCCCCTACCCCATCCTACCGCTAACCAATGAAGGTTCCCTGATTTGGACACCAGAAATTTATTCAAGGGAGTATGAAGTAATGCAAAAAGGAATAAAAAAAAATTAAGAATCACTATTTGTGTCACGTTACAGATCGCTCCCCTTCATCATCTAAGGCATGCTTTAGACCTATGGGGACCCAAAGTAGCCGCTTAATCTGCATACATGCAGGCAGTTGTAGGTTTTATTTATACAGTAGAGCTAATTATGAAAATATGTGCGATTTAAAGAAAATTTGAGTTTGAAAGCAAATCTTGTAATAGCTTTTTACTAACTAATGAGCACGGTTTGCAAGCGAAGGAACGCTTTATAGCCATTCCAAGTGCCTGCTTGGGTCATGACAACTTTTGAATGAAACATCACACAGCAGCGAGAGGTCCCTCTTGAAATCCATCAGAAACAAAACTTTTGGCATGATGATTCATCCTCAAAAAGGAAAACATCAGCCGAAACAGAAAACTTTTATAGAACTTGCTTTTTCTTTACTCACATACTGTACAGTGCTACTTCTATCAAGATGCAACATTATTAAAAAGACCCGTACAAGTTGTTCTACTGCACATCGATCAATAAACTATGCATTACTTATTGAACAGAGCTTGGTTTGCAAGATAGAGAGACTAGGAGATCTCACTACATCTACCTTGGAGGGAAGGAGAGAAGTGAAAGAAGGGAACATAAAGCTTTCCCAGAGGAGGATCAATGATCAGTGCAAATGGGCCAGGTGTCCCAGGGCCCCTGAGCTCCAGGGACCTCCTTGCCCAAATCACAATCTCAACCTGCAATCGGGAGCGGCGGGGTCATGGCAGAGAAGGAGGAACTGAGTTTTGGGGCCACATCAAGTCTGTGCAGCTGAGCCTCAGCATTGCAGGGGGCTCCCTTTCAAGTGGGGGCATCCAATGCAAGTGCCATAACCCCTCAGGCCAAGCATACAACTATGCAGGTGACCACTGCCTAGCTGAGTCCAAGTCATTTCCCAGCGCTGAGACTCAGTTAGGCAGAAACGCTGTCAGTAAAGATAGAGGTGTGTGTATGCATGTAGGTTAGGTTGTATTTGGAAGCATGTTTTACAGTTTAAAGTATGGTGTTTACAACTCTCATTATGTGGAAATGCAACACAATGAGCTATTTTGTGAGGTCCATATCATTACCAAAGGTAATTGCAAAAGTCACAAAAGACTACATATGATTTCTAAGCAGCACCAGAAAAGACGGGGGGGAAAAAACAATAACCTAATGGTAAAAGAACAATCCATACATGGCAAAATATAGAGGTATGCCTTAATCCTTGCTCTATGTGCCTACAATTTCACATATTTTTAGGGGCCTGTGCACTCAGGGAAAAGTTAATTCAGGCCAAACATGTCTAAGCCTTACTGCAATCCAAACATTTGAGCAGTTTTGACGAAATCCATCATTAACGTTGTATTTGAAAGATTTTGTGAAATGTCTTGGAATGGTTCCCTGGCTATCGCTTGCTACCTTGCCAATGCCTGGATCTTCGCAGCGTGCCGCTCCTCCTGTTCAGCCACTTTCCTCTTCAGGTTGTCAATTTCCAGCCTGAGTGCTGAAGAATGTTCCATCTCTGAATCAAGCAGGTTTCTCAGAGATCTGAAAAAAACAAAACAGAAAGCACCATCTGCCACAACGTTCACAAAACATTCATTGCCTCCAACATCAAAAATGTCAAAGTTATTTGGTTTGTCCAGTTTTAAACCCATACTAAAGATTCAGAGAAGGGTCTAAAGAGTACATATTCTGGAGGTCGCATTGCAGTTGCTTTTTTCAAGAGGCAAGAGTGATATTACCCCATGGAAAAACATGGCAAACTACAACTACATGAGGACTTGGAACATGGAATGTGGAAGATCTATCTAGTCAGAGGGACTTTATGGTGTAAGGGTGGAAGAGGTTGGTGTCATGTTCTGCATGTGCTTCCTTGTGGTGTAGATATGTTGTCTCGGAATACAATGCCATGGAGCCCTGGCAGTCCATGGAGACCACACGGGTTAGTCCCAACATTAGTGAGGGAGGTGCGTTTGTGTTGCTCCACAATATTTGCAAACAAGTCACACATAAAAAAGGGAGCTTGCATGGCTTCTATGGCAAGATATCATAGAAACCAAGCTCAGTACATAGGGGAAATGTGATGAGTGCTGCCACAAGACAGGGATATCATTTTGAACCCATATGTGGGACATTTATAGTTATTTAGTGAAACATTAAACAGATGCACAGGCTTGTGTGATGAGAAAATCTCCTTAAATAAATACATGTAGAAAAGACATTTTCATAAACTAGCTGTACCCTTGTCAAAATCAATGAATTTATAAAAAGGGGATTTTTAATACAATAACAAAACCTACGCATTCTGTTCTTCAAGCTCATCCTTTCTGTTCATCAACAGCACAACCGCTTGACGAAGTTCACCTACAGGAGCGGGAAGCAAAGTAGAACATATGAAACAATGTCAATTTAAAAAAAGAACATCTCAGGCAAATCCATCTCATTGATCGATAAAGAAGCTCCTTTTTCATTGATTGTGTTTCTAAAGGGAGCTTGTAATGATTATTCTCCCTTTGCCTCCTTAGACTGCTGTATCCACCTTGCAACATTACCTTTGCTGGACACATTAATGTTGAATGTAAGAGCCAGCTGGATTCTTTTACTTGTCAAGAACGGATTTATCCTAATCCATAGAGATCAATAAAAAGCAGCACCATCACTTGTGCCAGGATTATATGTTTGGAGCCACAGCCAGACGGCTACTGAGATTTTTCCAGGTGAAGTATTTAGCTGTACATGGACTTTTAAATCCTCTGTGACCAGAATCTCAAACAAGGCTTGTCATATGTTAGGAGTTGAATTTCCATTAAACTGGCCCTAACATATAGGTAACCTTGCAGATTGTCTAGAGTACTGCATACCTCCAAGGTGTCCTGGTTATGTCCCACTTTTAGGAGCAGTGGGTTTCATGGGCAAGTTGAGAAGGTCCTCTAATGTGTCCTTACCAGCTGTTACAGCACAGACCTCCATCAGAGCTCCCAGGTGGTAAGGTGGGCAGTTGACCATGCCTCTGACCCCATCTACGTGGCTCTTTGGGTAATGTTTGCATATGTAGAAGAGGTGTCAGACACACAGTTCTGAAATAGCACTAAAAACTCTAAGGTCAGAGGCACTTTACCTGGGGAGTCTTCTAGACTGCCCAAGTTGAGCTTCCGATGCTAAAAAAAAACCCCAAAAATAAAGTAGCACTGTACATTTCCATATCCAGCTGGGGAAGGAGACAACTATTGATGTAATTCTAACAAGAGTAAAAAGGACAACCAAACTATACAAACATAGTAACACACAAAAATATAATGGAGCCCATGAATTTTCCTTTGACTGCCATATACGCTGCTAGGAAGTAACTGATTTAAACAAAAATATGACTTGGAATAGTACTTGGATATAGAAGCAAAATAAAACGTTTATGCTTATGAAGATGTGAGTCGGATACTGTAGGGTTAATATGTTTTAGCAGTTTGAAATTTACCAATTAAGTCTTGCTGTCTTCACATAAATCTCTCACACAGTCGTGTCACGTAATAATCCCATTTCTAATTATAACATACATGTCTAATATTCAATGTAATATTAACAAAAAATCCAATTTCAGTGAAAAGTTAAAAATAATCAGTACTCATGGCTCTCATTTCTTGGTTCCCTGCCAGTATGTTCAAGGCAGAGTTATTCTAAAACAAACCTGTTTTTCCCCTCGCTTGCCAGTCATCATATACTGAAATGGGAACATTGAGCTCATCCGTATAAAAACAGAACGCTACAAACTTAAATAGCGCTATATTTTTAAGAAAAAGAAAAGCAATTGTCTCGTTCCTAGGATAAAGCTGCTACCTAGCGACGTGCGTTTAATATACCTGCGTCACATATTGTAGTTACGCCACAAATTAAGATTTCATTGACGCAAATATATTTAGCCCTTTTAAGAGATGCTTGAATTAAATCAGTTTTCTACAATCTCCAAGCTGCTGGCTAAGCATGACATGTAACCTGCAAGGGTGTTAAGAATGATATTATCTAGCAAAAGACGAAATATGTCGTTACTAATGCATCATAAGCCCAAAAGCAATATGTATCAATATTCCCGATTATAAATGCTTTGCGAAAATTGCAAACGGGGATAAAATAAACAAGAAACATGACCTTAAAAGGGGGAGAAATAACTGAATGGGGGGATAATCATGCCAAAGAACAAGTTGTTGAGACGGCCGCTACATACGTTTATTAGTGATTTACTAAACTAGATTGTAAGCTCCTTTGAGCCGGGCCCTCCTCACCTGTTGTTTCTGTAAGTCAAATTGTTATGTTACATACTACATGTTATGTCCTGTCTATGGAATTTGATGGCGCTATATAAATCAATGAATAACAATAACTGCAACACCCAACATGAATCCCAGTCACCTGTATTATTACTTCTGTTTGATATCCTGATTAAGTTAATGATGCTTTTATTTTTTGGGTTAGATATCCACAAAAGGCATTGTCTGGCATGATCCCACAATAAAAATTACATTCGAATTCACCCCAAACACAAAGAATGGCTTCAGACTGGTTAAAACAGGGTAGTTGGCGTGAGATGTTACCCATACGATGCAGCAGGATGGCAGCTCCCACATACAGTCCAAAGGGAAATCTTTTTTTATACTAATTTGTGGGGTGAAAAAAAAGTTAAATATGTTGCATACAGGATCAAAAATTAGGACAATATAGAATGTAACAGTTTACTTTTTATATTTTACCAATAAAAAGATTGGCTTGGGGATAGGCGCTGATGCCATACAAGTTCTGATGCCATACAATACTGTATATGTACTGTAATGTTTTTTTAATATCAGGGTTGCCTTCCCAGATTGCGGCTTTCATTTCAGGGACGTACCGGGCATTAACCACTGCTATGCTCTTGGATGCAATGTGTAAGGTACTGGATCTGCCGTACCTGTGGGGGGCACCATCAGGCACTGGCACACCAGGTATTTGCCCAGTTTACCTGATAGCCGGCCGGGGCCAGCTTCCTTCTCCTAAGAAATACTATTTATAGATATTCTGTAAGACTAAAATTTTGATAATAAAGGCAGCCATTAACCCGCTAAGAAATCAATTGTATCAACGCGATTATATGTTTTGGATTTGAGCTGAGTGAAATTTTATATTAAATACTAAACGGCAGGTTCAATCTTTTAAAATGCTGCATTGATCCGGACCCTGAATGCACAGACTCGTATCTTGAAAAAGATCCAGCCCATTTTGTCTTCTCTTAAAAATATTACACTTCAGTGTTGTTCCATTATGTCCTCTTAACTGATTGTATAGCACTCGTGAAGCGCTAAGATCGATGCAATAAGACTTACTCAAAAAATAACAGTTAATGGAATCTTTACATACTCTTTATTTTATAACACACAAAAATCAGGATATTCTACTGGGACGGCCGTTCAGGAACTGTATTCAGTCAAGTGTCACCGACAGCGTGACTTTACAAAGGTTTGAAACTTTTACATTTTACATGGCTACTTTTACATGGCTACTTGTGGGACTTTGAAGCAAATTAATCGAGCACTCATACAAATGCATACAATTGCAGAGCGGCAAGCAGAGAATGTAGCGGAGCCATCAGTAGCACATCCCTCTGCTCAGCAGAATGGAGTGTGTGTGAAACCCCCTTCGAGTCAATTTCAACATATCAACTTGCAAAGTAAAGTATTAATAGCTTTTTTAGTTTCAATCGGCACAGCCAAATGTACGGGTTGTCATCCATAACCTGAGGTCCTAGTGAGAGGTAAACGCTGTTAACAGGATTGTGTTCGTCTAGGCTCTGCTGACATACCCCATTTGGGTTTCTCTTCCCTGCCTGCTCATCTACCTTTTGGTGTCCTGACCTCCGCTTGTCTATACTTTTCCTTTCTATTATGCCTTTATTCCGGTACAGGTCTACCCTCAGCTGCAGTAGTTTGCTCTGATGGTCACTTGGAAGATTAACCAGAGAGGGACGCGATTCCTACACGGGAAGATCATTCACTACCAGAGTCCCTGCAACGGGCTGCAGTTTGAGTTTGAAGCAGACTGATGCAGGCAATACAAAGTTATAAAACAACAGGTGGAGGAAGGCCTGTCCGTCAGAAATCTTGGGATTAGGGAATAAGACACTTGAAGCAATTTTGCTCCCAAGAGGAGTGCAACCAGTATTAGACAGAAATGAGCTATGGGCACGCAGCTGTGCTGCTTCTCACTATTGCTTCCCTGATCCCAATTCAATACAAAGCACAGCAAGGCAATTACCGACGCCAAGATGAGAATTTAGGTGACTGGAAGCAATTGACCACTTCGCCATCAGAGAGAACGGCAATATCTCGCTGCGGCAGGGTTAATGTATCAGACAATATGTCTCTTGACGTATGCGCTGCCTGGTTTATTTACATGGAATGGCAACAACTAAATATTGAATCACAAGCATAAATATATAAATTCTGAAGAGCTTACAACAATGATGCCTGCATACAACAAATGTCATAGATATTATATGACTATATGAAAATTACTATTGACTGGGGTCAACAAAAAATACAAGACTGCTATAAATAATCCAACAGTGCAATAATCGCATCACTTGAACTCGACCCCACGAAGGACAACTTTGGCATTTTCCTCTCAATGTAACAGAAACTTGGGACCATGCACCTGTGTCTCTGGTGAACAGGAACCATACATCTCCAATTTATTAATTTTGTGCAATAAACTTGAAAAATGCTGCAGGCACGAGGCTAAAAAACCTTTCATATTTCACCTAGTAAGTCTAGCAGTAGGAACGAGCCAATGTATGAGTTCTGCAATCCCTCCATAAGTTAAGTACCTTAATCAATTAGCCACTTTTTAGTTCGAGCTTCCTATTAGAAGTTAAATGGTGAGGCATATAAAGCCTTCCTGCTTTTTAATCACAGAGATTCACTTAGTTTATGAGCCATGTGATCTTATATCAGCCTAGTAACACAGTAGTTTAGTTAGGCTCACACTGTGGCTTGACATGCTGAGCCATTGTGCCAGAATACAATATAAGAAAGCCTAATAGTTATTTACATTTTTGTGCCGGTTTGGGCACTGGGAATGTGTTCCTTGTTTCTAAAACATGGTTACATTTCTGTGTCACTGCTGCCATCCGGCAGACTGCGACTGAGCGAAGACACGATGGAGTTTATCCAGCTTTCTTACTTCACTATTCATTATGAAAGGCCTGCAATAGTAGGTTTGATGAGCACAAAGGTTTGAGCTGGCCCTATATAATTTACAATTTAATGGATGAAGAGGCTGAAGAAACTTGATTTAGCTACATTATACAGAGCAAGTAAAGCTCTTCCTGCAGCAGAAGCTCACCGGGGTTAGACTTTCATAATGTACAATGAAGCAGGTGAAACCACTACCGCAAACTCTCCCGACACCTCTTTAGTGAATAAACCCCAATGTCCCCCTGTAAAGTACCCACTGAAATCAATAGGCACGTGACTCGGAAAACAGTTCGCAGCATGCCTGAGATCTGCATTAGACTTAATTTCTGCTACTACCAAAGCACTAAGTAGTACTTCTTTGTCCTACACTCAGTAGGGACTTCACTAAGGATATGACCCACTTTGCACCACTAGTATGACTCCCTAGCCAGCATTTTTCGCATCTAAGCAGAGGTAATCAGTCGAGGATACAATTCACGCTTTCCATCTGCAGAAACAGTTAATCATTTTACATGTGATACATTAATAAAATCTAAACGGTTGCAAAAAAATTGAATTTTTGATTTAGTGATCACAAAAAATGACAGCCGCTTACTTCTAGCCTCTGTCCTTTAGTTAATAGACTATCCTATTCCCTATTTTATACCTGCCTTCCATTTAGAATGAGGTTGCTATGCAACAAACAAGAAGCCTTTCTCCTACTTAGAATTCCCATTCATGGCAGAAGGAGAGCCATTCTACATATCCACTGGAGAAAGAAAAAAGAAAACCATTAGCTGAATTTGTCATTTACATCTATTTCTACCCAAAGACAACCACAGCTAATCACTTGGTTTTTATACGACTATTATATAATAAACATCTGATTATTTTTATGGCGTCATGATATAACCTGTGTTTTCTCTATTAATCAAGCAATCAAAGGCTATTTTACACTGCCTCCTTGGGATTCGGGAAATAAAAATGCTCTCTGTGAAACTGGGTGTTAGTGCTGAACAAGAATAGTAGAGAAGTAGGACAATGAAACAATGAGAAATATAAAAAGATCAAGTTCTCCCCCAAGTGGCTGCACCGTTTAAAAGCAAAGCCAAAGGAAACCAATAATACTGAATACACAGTCTATAGAGTCACGTTCCCAGACGGCACTCATGATTTAGGCAATATTAGATACACTCTAGCATTTAATCTTAATTCCAAATATTAAACATTCCGACAGACATAAATTGGGGATTTACCGGTAATATTATTAATGAAATTCACCGCATTTTGCATTTCCTTTATGTTAACAGATCTCTGTTGCTAACAAAAAAGCCTATTTTGTGCTGTCCTTAAGGCAAAAACAAACAATCAGGGGATACCCCAACCTCCTCAACTCTTTCTACAGCATGCAAATTGGTTCATTGCAGTCTTTAGTTAAAATATGAGACTGCCTCTTACTGAAACGGGAAGTGTAAGCAGGAGGTATACTCCACGGACATACTCGGTAGCACCCCCATTCTGTTCATTAGGGGCTTTGCTCACATTGGAGTTGGGGTGCCAGGTTATAGGCAGCCAAAACGTTACTAGCAAAACATGTGTTGACATGCAAGAAGTGTACTTATGAATGCTTCCTGCTTGCAGTGGAGGCCGCTGGGGGAGGAGTTAAATCAGACAGAAGTATCATTTTCTAGCTCCAGTAATTAGTTTACTTAGTTCCATTTGTTTACTATTGAAACCATCTGGGATTATCAGTAAGCATTTTCTTAACCATATAAAACTTTATATTAAATTATCAGCCTGATAATATATAGCCATGATTCCATTGACTTCACTCTGGGGCCCCACATAAAAAAAAGGGTGTCGATTGGTAGGGGGCGGTGGGATCTGTTAAAGGGGAACTCCCACAATCCTTTTATATGCTTTTGTTATTTTCCTATAAGTAAAAAGCCTCGTGACCTGGAAGGTTCTTGGATATGGGTCACAGCACCAATTGTGTCACAGCTGACATTAAATGTCTTTAAACTTCCTTACGCAAGTTATGTGAGACAACACTCTGATAAGGCGAGCCAGGCGTCAGCTCATGTTAGGGCTGCCTCTTAACGTCCAAAGTCCGGCGAGGAAAGTCTGTAATAAACTGGGGTAACTGGAGAAAACTGTGGTGCTCCTATGCCTTTGCTTCAAGCAATAGAAACATTAGGGCATTAATTGGAAATCCGTAAAGAAAGGTAGCAAAAGGAGTAAAACGCCATTCTTCCCAGGCAACAAAACGCAAAATAATGATGTCCACACATTGTATTAGTGACTTGGGATAGCAGAGCAGTTTCATGGGGGTGAAGGCTACACAATGGAGAAAAGAGACCTTTGGTAGAGGAAGATATTATACTGCATGCTTACAACTTAGAATTAATCTGTTTTAGAACAATAGGATTTTGTGTTATTTATCTTTGTGGACAATGAAGATTTCCTGCTCTCCATTGTGCATTTTGCGAGTCTTGGAATTTAATGTATGGAATATGTTCCATGGTGTTTGCTTGGTCTAGATTGGTCTAGCACAGGCTTTGGAGGCCACAAACAGGACACAATTTGGATATCTCAGGCGTCTTTTTAAATAAAAAAAAAAGGAGAGGATACACAAAATTGTTGGTCTGTTTGTGTCCCTCAAGCATCTGCGCTGAGCCACTGGTCTACACCATCTACTCCTTAAGGAACAGTAATGGATTGTCCAAGTTATATGTTTGTCATTGAAAACCAGTATCTTAAGCAGACATTTGGCCCAGCAATTTGTGTTACAGCTCAACAATGGAAATATGCAAAACATTTGCGATTAATCACGCCCTGTTATTATTGCCATTCACAATTACTATAAAATGTTCATTCTGCAAGAAAAAATGTTACTATGAAATTAAATTCCTACCTAACAAGAGAAAATGATGTATATGTTTTGAGAATTACATTTTCTGGTAATTCAGTTTTCAAATGAGAAAGGGTTTGAAATCTGATAGCAGTACTGGCAAGCGATAGTATCACAAATGTAATTCACTTGCAAATGAAACCGGGTTTGGTGTCATCACAAGCTGGACAGGACAATACATTTTGAGATTAATTTCCCTGTTATCTGCATGTGTGACGGCAGCCACTGCTTGGTTGCTTCACTTTAGAATAGTTCATGTTTTGGTCATGAATACCCTACATCACGGTATAAAATTATTGCTTACAAAGGCAGCGGATACCTTCCAGCATTTCAAATGGCCAAAGACGGACATCTTTGTTTTAGGGGTTTGGATGGAGGCGCATCTAGGGGACTTTTTATGTGACTTTGTTACCAATTAAGAGTAGGCTGTTGGGTTTTATACCTGAGCTCGTTGGACAGGCCGCTAATCAAACTGGATCTTCCATATTTATGATTTACAGTACCAGATTATTACAAAAATAAAGATGAACAGAATGAAAAGAATGTGTATGTAAATACGATTGACTGAAAGATACTATTCCCTGCAGCCATGCACTTTTAATGTAATGGGAGGCCACTCTTTCTGTCTCCTTCCAGTCTGTTAGCACCATTTAAATAAAATATACACACATGCTTCCTACTGACTGCTTTCTTCATCAGTTACTACAAATATTAAAATAAGCAACCAATGAGCAACCAATGAGCTGCTTAGCAAGATCCTTTCCTCAGAAGAGGAGTTAAATATTTATTGCACACCTGCAGAAATGGCCGTCAGGTAAATTGGGAAAATGCAAGCGGGTCTGTGCCCGGCGGTGCCTTCCATGCGTTGTTGTTCATGAAACAGATCCTGACTGAGCGTGTGGGGCCGCCGGCTGGCCACACGCTGTAGGAGTGTAAGAGCGTGTCTCCGGCGAGACGCTGCAATTATGGCATTTTTTTTCGGCTGCTGGTTTTAAAACTGTCGAGGCCAATCCTCACTCCTGCCATTATTACAAGTATGGTTGAATTGACATGTGGACGTTAATATGTGTTCCCACAACATATGGTCGCGTTTTATGCTCTACTGATCAGTGTGTATCAGCTCCACCATAAGAGTGTCATCCTTCACCCGTCTCCAATATCATCAACCTCATTAAACTTATTTCTATATGAGGGTCATGGAGGCACCGAAATGATAAGACTTCAGTGCTGGTAGAGTTTAGGGAGCTTCTTTTCCACTAGAGATCTCATGCGCTACACGCCTGTCAAACACAGGCTCTGCTTTGATTAGAGGGGGTACTAGTACTCACTAAGAGTCATTGATTCTGCTCCAGATGTTACCGGTATAGTACTGTCCACGGTACTCGATGGTGCTGGAGAATTGGTTTCCATACTGTATGTGATATATAAAAAGAAAGGGGCGTTGCATTAACAAAGAAGCTTGACACGAGTGACATGAGATTGGGTAATAATACCATCTATGATTCAGCTGACGATTTGGTTAATACAATAGAATTAATAATAATAATAATGACATCCTTCAGCTATGGAAACTGAAGAAAATCATGAACTGAAACTTATATTACACTAACACACATACAGTAACACACACACCGACTTACACACAATTACTCTGTTAATTAGTCTGTCCTCAGGGAAGCTCGTACATGGTGTAAGCAGCCGCACTATTACCCAGGGGTCATGTAACGCTGGCTTATGTGACCCCGCTGAGTCCTGTCTCATCGGGTGAGTCTTCCCAAATTCTGCCCTGGACCAGCCCTGTTTGGAGAATCTGCAGCATGACTTCTATCCTCTCTCTGCCACAAATGTCACTTGTTATTCTGCTCACATTTCCCACATTTGTAATATAGCCTGAATACCTTTAAAGGGACAGTTCACGGTGAAACAATAATGTAAAGGGGTCTTTAAAGTGCATATGATGGCCCAAGAGTCGCTTTAAGTGATATACAAATAAATTGTCGTTGCTGTCTGTATATATTATATTTGGGCTTTGTATTTTTAAATCCACTTTGTATCATTTTCAACTTAAAATGTTCCAAAAGATCAAAGGTTTGTTCGTATTAGTACCTCATGTTTCATCTTTTGTGACTATTCTATAATTTGTTTTGTCTGGGTTTTTTTTTCCATGTTGTGTATTTTTCTGTGTAAGAACAGTGCATTTCACACTTTCAGATTCTGCTTTATTAAATCCCTGCCTAATGGAGTATCTTCTAAACATTAGAGATGAATCACCTCAATAGTCACAGAAAATTAGAAGGAGATGAGTGTTTTTCTCTACTCCGTTTCTCTGTAAGTTCAATGCAGGGGAAGAAGTACTAAAGGGGGTATGACATCTAAACGGAGCTATGTCAAAAAGCATACTGCAGAGATACAGAAACCATAATCAATGGGTACAATGTATATTTTGGAAGTTTCTATTTAAATGTTTAAAAAGCTATAAAATATTCATATTATTGCATCAAGTACCTGTATTGGATGTTTGATCCCCGCTGAGCCAGCTCCACTGCAAGCGTGGCACTGACGTTATCATCTCCGAATGGCAAATTATCCAAAGTGGAATCTATGGGTTTAGACGTAAAGCAGCATTAACAAGGAGTAACCCTTAGAATTATATTTATTAATCCACATCAGGCCCCAGAGTCATATTTAGCAATTGTTGTGTACTTAAAAATATATGGTGGCTGGTAGATGTGACATTGATCTAACTAGCTAGACATACCCAGCTCCGGTATATCATAAAACGGTCAGGTATTAACATGATCAAACACATTAATAAGGGAGAAAGAGGTCAATGAAGCAGCTACAAACTATTACCATCACGTCAATGCGCGTTATAGAAGTAATTCATCCTAATTCAATTGCAACTAATATTTGTATTAAGGCTCTAAAGATGTAACCTTAGTAAGTCATTGAAGGGAACGTCATCTCAAAGCACAATGTTCACCAACATCAGAAGGTTAGTACATTACAGGCGTTTTCCCTGCCAACACCATACCAGACAGCCCTATGCAAACCAATGCCCAAATCCTGCCATGTTCATAAAATGTGGCTATTTTAAAATATATTCAAAAGTCAGAGGATCCAGTAATGCGGAGGATAAAAGGACACAAGCATGTTTCGAAAGCAATATATTTCATACGCCAGCTGGGCTCTTCACATGATCGTACACTTTAAATAATGGAACAAAGGCAAAGTGGAAAAACCAAATGAAAGGAGTCTTTTCTTGTTCCATATGAGAGCAGAAACCACAAAGAGGGGCTTATTTATATAGGTTTTAAAGTGCATGATTCTTGTGCTTGGGTTGCATTCAGGTTGTGATCGACAGGCAAATACACTACGTGCTAAGCAGCACACGCTATCACAGATATCATTAAATATACGAGGGATTCGGCTATGGTTATGGACTCGATTGAGTTCCATTCAAGTCGCTGAAGGAGACCCCAAAGAGATGCGTAATGTTTAAGTCATGGGATGGTAATTCACCTACCTTGACTTTTTATACTTCCTGCAACTTGGACAGCTACTTCCAACTTACCTGAATGCGGGTAGGAACCAGCGGCGTTTACAGGAAACAGAACATCCGCATTATCGTTCAGGACTTGTAAGGGCGCCCAGCGGCATGCTTCAGCAGTTTCTGCACTCCCTATAGGCGTCCTATAAACAGGAGAACAATTACTAAACCTTATAGAATCTAAAACATCTCCAAATGTCAACTCCACGACTCCGCTATGTGTTTTAAAGACCCCTGCATGAAGCGCCGTTAACATGTGGACATATCGTAAAAGCTTGCTTGTTTTAAAAATGGATTACACCGGTCCAGCTTGGCCCTCGCAGGACCCATGACCCTCATCATCATCAATCTGGCTGATGGTCATGAAGGTTGTAGTCCGTAAAAATTTGTATGGGAATGGTTTGAAAAAAAGAGGCTTGCACCCGTTACATCTCATGGACCGATCCTTCCATGTTAGCAGGGATCGGACATATTTCCCTGCACGCTGGCAGGCTGATCGTAAAGCTAGACTAAGCTAGCAAGCAGCCATAGTATTCTGCGCCTGTGCCGAGTTCTGCCTAAACAACTGAATGGGATTTTTGTTTGATTTTTTAAAATGTATCTCCTCTCTATAACAGAAGTCTTGTGTGTGCAGTTAAACACACGAGATTGCAGATCCACGTAGGGGAAAGGTCCAAGTATGCTACCTACATTGAGGGAAGGGGCTAGATGATATATTATATATATATATATATATATATATATATATATATATATATATAATTGGGCTCCTATGTGGTTGTCACTGAAAGAGTTAATAGGTTGTCCTATACTTTATACTTTGACAATATTGCGGCAGCTATAGGAATCTGACATTTGGAATATGTATATATGACAAAAAAAACTAAATTCTCAGACTCTTTCTGTCTTAAGGTATGAAAGGTCCTGATGCCGACGCACAACAAAGAGAACAACACCGAGACAAACCCACGGGCACAATCTGAGGCAAAGTGGCAAATACCGAGACATCGGAGCAAGAGAGACGGCAGCCAGCGACCCAGACACCCAGAAAGCCAGAGAATCCGAAGCAACGGCAGCCAATTTATAGCCGAATGCAACTGGATTTAAAAAGCAGAGACTCCTGAAACATTGTGACAACATAAAAAAATAAACACGCTGGGTTTGCCTAATTTTAGTGCCTGGCAACCGTTGGTTTTACTCATCAAGATGAAACAGATGCACTTGAATTCAGATTATTATATATTATGATATACAATGGATGTATAATGATTATATTCTATGTCTCTCCCAGTGTGCCGGTTAATGGTTTTATTTTTAACCCCTTAAGGACAATGGGCGGTCCCTGAACCCATTGAGAACAATGCATTTGGAGCCCGTACATGTACGGGCTTTGTCATTAAGGGGTTAAATATGATGTTCAGAAGCTGCCAATCTGGCCGGGGCACGAAATTAAAGAGAGCAGGTGGACTCTCAGCAGCTTTAGATGAGGTCAGTGAAGTCATAGCATCTCAGAATTTCACTTTCACATCACCGAAGGGGATTCCCGGCTGCCATGAATAGTAGAATTGAGTAAATAAGAGATCTTATTGCCTCTCTCTTTAGAAGAGAAGTACTGCTATTTCCGAATCAGTTAAATGTGTGATCTTACAATTATGGCCAACATAATTCACCCTAGCGGGAGAAGCCTCGCTCGGAAACGCATCTCAGCCTTCCGATTTTATATTGCGCCCGTTTTTGTGACTTTTTTTTTCTTCAACATCACAAAACGGGAAAAAATACATGTATTAGGCTTTCATGGCAGCGAGAAGACCTTAATATTCTTTAGCAAACAAAGAGGTACGATTCATTCATAATTAAAGTTACTGCAGTGGCATGGCAAGAATAAAAAAAACTTGGTAGACGAGAGAAGGATTTCATCTACGGATAAACAAAATATTTTATTTGGATTTACCTGCTTTTTCAGCATGTAGGTATATTTGAATAACGTGCTTCGCAATATATCGCCATTTTGAGCGACGCGTCTCTTTCTCAATATGGTTCAGCGCTATGGAATATGACGGCGCTATATAAATCACTAAATAATAATATTCTAGCTCCCAACCAGTGCAACTCAACTTACATAACATTATGTGGATTTAGCCCAATTTCTCATTGTGTATGTTATCTATACATCTGCTTGAAATTTGATTTTAACCCCTTCTCCACCAGGGTTCTTTAGTACAACTACCATGCAATTTTTTTTTTTATTTTTTTTTTTTACAATACATGGGCTTAACCCCTTAGCAACAAAGCCCGTACATGTACAGGCTCACAATGCACTGTCATTAGGTTTAAGGACAACCCGTTGTCCTCAAGGGGTTAATAAAAATTCCCCTTTTCAGTGTTTGATGTACCCCCACAAATTATATATATATCATTACTATATATATATATACCATTACAATTAGGACTTTTAGTTGAAACCCTAGAAACATGCAAAAAAAAAATATTTTGAGTGCTAGTAATGTAAAATGTATGCAGTATTACACGTTAGGTGCCCCTAATGAACAATGACCCAAATTATGTTCAGCAACATCCCCTGATTACAGACATACCCCATATACATGTTTTATGTTCAAGGAGGCCACATCCATCCCTTACATAGTATCCTATAGCGTAGTATTTTTAGGACTTCTGGCTTAAGGAGTTTGGGGGTGAAGGGGTTAATTACTTACGTGACGCAGACCTTGCGTCATTTACACATTTGCTGATGACAAGAATCCTCTAAAGACTTTTTTTTTATCTTAGACCAAAAAAAAACTGATACATTTTGTGCTAACACTATTTAACACACCATGTATAAGGAAGATTTCAGCAATTATGCTTTAAAACAACCATTTTATATTTTCTACACCAGTTACATAGAAACATAGAATGTGACGACAGATAAGATCCATTCAGCCCATCTAGTCCGTCCATTTTCCCTGAATTAAAGACTCAGACCTTAATCACAATTAAAATCAGAATAGTTGTGTGCCTGTCCCATGCATGTGTACATTCCCTTACTGTAATAGCCCCGACCACTTCTGATGGGAGGCTGTTCCATTCATCTACCACACTCTCAGTAAAGTAAAACTTCCTCCGTTAAAAATAAAGCCTACTAGAATATTAAAAATGAACATCAATACAGTTGAACATCAATAAAGCTGAGTTTTGGCACCTTATCAGAAGGAAAGATAATGGAAGTAAATGCATAAACATCTTAAAATCTACCATATGGAATGTTAAAAATGTTGATAAAACATATGGGCGGGTTTTTTACCCGCTACTTCTTAATGTCACCTTTCTAAGTTGACTTACCAGCTTTCACACATAATAATAATTATTTTCACAGATACACACATTTTGTCAGTATATAGGTTCCACTACCTGCTGGCAGATCAAATCGTTTTATCTACTTTACTAATATCAAAATTAAATTTAATTTATATTATATATAAATATATATAAAATATATATTATATTTAGAATATTTAGTTTGACTCGACTGAAGAATATGCAGAATTTTATGCCACAAAGGAAACAATACAAGGCGTGTGTATCGTAGCTCTCCATACTAGTCCCTTGCTGCCGTTCATCGCTCCTGCAGGTCTCACCCAATACTTCAGTATTAATATCAGACCCATGCCCAGGACGGGGTGATTAGTGCTGGCGTCCAAATCAAAAAGCTCTACACCCATGCGATACTTTTCATTCCAGTGATTCTAATCATTCCTTCCCACTAACGCTCTGTATTAAAGCAGGCCATCGCCATTACTAAAATTCAACCAATTCGCAAGGGTTATTCCCGAGACACGCTACTCCTGATCCTATTGCCATTTGCTAGATATTATTACAATCACCACTGTCTGCTCTTGAGGCCCCGTCTAGCACTAGCCAGCCCTGGATATTAAAAATACTGGTTAACCCTTTCTCACCTTAAGGGTATTTCCCCCGACATGTTCTATCCACTTATTATACGTCCTCTTCTGCATTAATGCTGGTTCCCACATGATCTTCCCCAGTTTTATATCCACTTCTCTAATTACGCCACTCAAAACTCCACTTACTCCAACCTCACTGCCAGACCAGGACTGGCCACCTTGCAAACTGGAGAGATGTTGCGGGCCACTTATTTTAATGTGTGGCCACGGCCTGGGTACGGGTTGCCGTTAGAGCCACCAAAATCATTTAGAGGCTGCTGGCCTTAAAGTCCTCTTTTACTTCTTAGTCCAGGCCTGCTCACTGGCCACTTTTTGTTCCCCTTGCTAAGCCTGCTCTTAGGATATCCTATCAGTATGTTATATGATACCGTTTTAAAAAGTAAAGACACTACAACGGCATTTTTTTGTGCAATAACCACATAAAACGGAAAAAAGACATAGCAGAGGTCACATAAAACTCACCTTTCGGAAGCAGCATTCTCAGCTCTAATTGCTTTTCCGATTATTTGTGTCTCATATGCATCATAATCATCAATGTCTTCATCATCTATGCTTTTCACATCCAGCTTCTGAGAGGCAATATCTCCATTAACACACGGTAAATCGGTTTGCCACGAAGCTCCAGTGAATTCCTTGTCAGACATATTCAATTCAAACTGAGCTTCAAAGTGAGGTAAAGGAGCAGACGATCTGTCAGAGTTTTCCTCTGAACTCTCCATGCTACTCATGGGCTTCTTTGAAACTCCCACCATATTTGAATTTTCTTCTTCCCCGTCATCATCAAATGAGATGATATTTGACACTTTCTTCTTCTTTTTTCGATCTTTTTTCATCTTCCCGTCTATGAGAAACAGAGCACGGCACATTACTTTTTGGAGCTTACTTAAAATACGTTTCTTTAACAAAGCAAATTATACAGACTGGCTGCTCGGAATATGAATGTAGATAGATGGCCATCATATTTAATAATGAACGGGTAAAGATATACCCCGCACTGCTTAAAGAATGAACCTCACTGCCAAATCTTCTACCTCTAATGCCTCACCTGAAGTAACGCTTCTGCAGAGCACCGGAAGAGGATCAGAGTCCTGCTCTTGTTTGATCAGAATCGACACGGCAGAAGATGCGGTTATTTCTCGAAGGAGACTGCTGACACCTTGGGTAGACTCCTTGAGTAACGACGTGACATTCTGAGTAGATTCCTTCAGAAGGTCGGTGACTGTAGGGGTACTTTTTGCTTGACCATTCAGATCTTTGTTATCAATGTTGATTGCAAAGAGGATTGAATTTAAACCTTGGTAGACACAAAACATATAATAAGTATCAAGTATATATCAAGTAGGCATTCGCACAAGAGCTTCTTTTGATTTGGCCCCACCATTAGACCAGGCGAGGTGAACTTCAGTGCAAGTCTAAATCTAAAATATATCATGACATATAAAGCACAAAAAAAAACTTACCATCTTTTTGGCAAATTATAGAACCTTTAACAAACATTTTAACATTAATACAAAATGATTCCAAAGTTAATTGGTGTATGTTACAAAAATAAACCATATCATAAGATAACCAACACTTAAATACTGTATATACATTCCTTAATTCTAACAGATAATTTCAGTAACTCACTGTAATCTTGTGATTTTTGTCATAGCACTGATATTTAAAAAGAAAATTAAAAACAGAAAAGGTTTTATCTACAGAGTATATGGCTTGGGAAGTTTGTTTAGGATAAAACAAAAAAAGTTGACTGACTTCTTCTTGCACCTATGCCCACCCGACATAGGTTTTTTTGTGCAATGAATTGAATTATTTTTGTAACAAAGAACAAGGGTATGCTTTCCAGTCATCGATAACACTAGAATTGGTTTCATGTGGCTCAATATTTCCCTCAAATTATGTAAAAAAAACTAAAAGTGCTGTGTTTCGTACATAATAATACTGTATTTTCACTGTAACTGGTTATAACAAGGGTAAACGCATCCTACAAGTTACAAACGTTACCCAAATACAACTAACAAGCTCATAACTTTGGCTATTATTCCATTCTTGAAATTAAAAGTTTACGTCTTAAGGTGTCTTATGACCCATGCGGTATCTATTCTGAGACATACAGTCTTCATTTACGTTCATACATTATTAATATTTTTAAATATATATATATACGTATATGTATGAGTCTTTGATTAGGCTTACCAGCTGCCATGTTAGGAAGCATGCTGGAACGTTCCTCATCCAACAGGAATGACCAGTCTTCATAGTAGAAACTAAAAAGAAGACATATGGAGGCATTATCGTCTAACTATGGTATGGTATGTTATACCATGTAAATACATGGCGTTAAACTACAGGAATTCGTTTACATATCTGACATCTTTTCAAAAATATAGAACAAATTAAAAGGCATTCCCACCACTTTTATTATTAGTATCAGATTAAAAATACATTTTTAAAAGCATTCATAGTTTACATTATAAAATGTTTTCAGACAGCTGCATATTAGCCATTTGTACGAGTTCTCGCTCTGTTATCTGAGGCCAGCCTACAAGTCAAACGCCCCGGTCATTGTGGTAAACAATAGAACGGCTCAGTATTAATCACCCATCTAGTTACTGTGACTAATGAACGTTTATAAAGGAACAGACTGCATTAGCATTACCGTGAATAGTCAGCTCAGTGTGTTTGTGGAGCGTACCTAGAGTATTTGGGCGGATCCTATATTTGGGACCCTCCATCCCCCACACACTTTAAAATGTAAAATCATCCACACCCTTTACTTACTCACAGTCTCTCACACTTTCACGCACTCTCTCACACACTCACAGCTCTGCTTCTTTTTTGCCCCTTCTTCTGCTTTCTTCATCCTCTTCCCCGTCTCCTCTTTCTTCATCCTCTTCTCCATGAACCAGCTCTCCCACAGCACTTTTGCAAAAGGGCGGAGCCTCTGGGCACACCCACTCACCCAATTGGAGGAAAGGGGGTGAGGCTATCTCTATGACTCTACCCTTCTGCAGAAGTACTCAGAGAGGCCAGAATAATGAAGACTGATTTGCGGAATAAGAGAAACGTTTCTGCACCTCTAAAGGCCACTGGGAGAAGAGCAGGAATACAGAAGAAAGATGAACAAGAAGAAGCAAGAGAAGAAGTAGAGCTGGGGAGAAGGTGACATTGACAGAGAGGGAATTTCCAGGAGACTTTGGGACCGATCTGTTCCAGAGTGGCCATGTGGCACCCCACCTGATGAGTGGCACCTGGGCAGACTACCCCCTCAAGTACACTACTGCTCAGTGTGGATCAGGAAAAGTCAGACAAAATATAAAACAACTGACAACAATGGCAGCCTTAGATAAAGGAAGTTTATTGGCGCAAAATTAAATAAACTGAGTTTTATCACATTTCTATGGTACTTTCTATTTAAATATCATTAGTTGCAAATATTATTAATAAATGCGTGCCTTTCACTCCAGTGACCCGTCAACTTAAAACAACATTTAAAATAAAATATATTATTCTTAATTATTGTTCAGTCCACACTGGAGACACAACTTATATTAGAAAGATACTTTCTGCGTCTACCAAACTGAAGCTGCCCAGACTTTATAATGGCGAAGGATGCATATTCCAAAAGAGCCCTCGGGCTGCGCTTTACATGTGCTGGTCAGTAATATGATGAAATGATATATGCCCTGCAAAGCCCTGATCACCAAGTGTGTTTAGTACTACAAGGAGTCACAAAAAGCGGACCTCTGATCTCCAAACAAGACCTCCCTCTAAACTGCAAATATAAGAAAACAATGGTGGATCAACAATATTGGAAAACAATGAAGCCCGTGTTCTAGCGATGTCAAGCAGTATTACCTAAGCCTATTGGGATCTCCAAGCAGCATGTGTACATAACGCTCTAAAGAATGCTCATTTAAGGCACATCGCAGCCAGGCACGACCTCTCCCGATGTCCGTAGTGATGTTTTTCAAAGAGTAGAACCTCTGAAGCTCGTGTTTATTGAGGATTTCTTTCACATACACCCAAAACGCTGGGTCTGAAAAATGAAGACATTAACATGTTAATTGGACCTTGGTTGTCTGGATCAGTGGTCTTGATTATTTAATTTTTTTTTTACATCTTGGTTAAAAAGTTGACAAACAGGTTTTTTTTACAGTTAGTGGATGGTACATTATATCCAACAGGGAAAATGTGCACAGTAAAGACATATCGGAGGTATTCTGTAAGTTCATATATTTTTCTATTTACGTAAAAACACACGCCGATTTATTTTTTGGCATTTTTTTAAGCATTAAGTTTTAAAATGGAGGGAGTCTCAACTGAAAAACTTGAATTTCAACCACGGTTTCTTTTTGAGTTTTGTTGAAACAAAGTAAACCGTTTCATTATGAGGTCCACTTTCGTTTAGTGAAATATATTTTTGAATAGCTGTTCCTTCTTTCACTGTTCTAATGGTAGCGGTTTTAAGAGGATAAGCTAACCGTTCTGAAATTACATGGTATTTAGAAAGCAACAATCTACTGAAAGAATATTGCTCTCAACAAATGATCTCATGAAATACTGAACAATCTTCACAATGATCTTTATAGAAACAGATTTTCCAAGTAATTTAAATCAAACAAAAAAAAAGAATTTTATGACTTTCCCTCGTTTGTTCTAACATATAGTTCGGCAAAAGTTGTTTCTCAAGCTTTTATCAGACATACTAGGCTGGAGACCAAGTGTATTATATTTTAGTACATGACACACAAACGCAAAATGGAAAATATTCTGAATAGAGGTGAAATTTGTCTGCTTTAATACAGAAGAGTTTATCCCGGTGTTGTGGAAATAATATATTTCATTATTGTATATGACGGCTTGGGAGACTGCAGCTAATAACCCGTGATAATGCCAATGATGTAAAAGGTAATGTTACTTGTAATTAAGTGTATTTTTTCTGAAGTTTGACAATATTTGCATTTATTAAAAATCTCACTAACAATCTATAGATGTTATAAAAATACGGGATATATCTGAGTATTTCTCTCTTTAAATTGTTGTATTAGTACCATTGCTACGGACTAGTATAGTGAGCTATAGTGAACTTTTTGTTACCACCCTAATTATTGCCTTTTCTTTTATTTGTGGTTGCTGGGTGGACTGGAAATGAACTGGTTTGATATTAACACAAGCGGTGATATCTTTCGGATAAATCGGAGATGTTCATGTAATGTGCTGTTTCACCTGTTGCATTCTTGTATGTATTAGATCCAGAAACCAGGGATTAATTCCTGATAAACGCTGCATTTTATGTCATGATTTACTTTGACATGTTTCAAAGATAATTTTTCTGTTTTATTTTTTTCACTGCACAGATCATATAGATATTTTGTATATTGTGTTTTCACAATATCTTTATTAACTACCGTGGTGATATAATATTTGAATTACACATTTTGGTGTGATCCTACAATAATAGCGCTAGTAGTTTGTGTATGTCATAGAATATTGGTTTTGCCTATTTTATCTCATTATTATCCCTAACAACACGTACCACAGTGATATTGTGCAACAGCTTAAATGGAACAGTCTAGTTAGTTACCACAACTAAAAATTAATTTTGAAGAATACTTACAGATTTTGCTATTTTTTCCGTGGTTTTTTTTGTTTTTTTTAGAGAGACATTTGGCATAAATATGTCTATGTGGTATATAGTGGTAAACCCATATTTATACATACAATTATTATACTTTATACTGTAAAGTTAGGTCTTCTTCTCCTCCCATACCAATGTGTGGTTGTATAGGGTAAGGGTGGTCCAGGGCATAGTAACCTTGATGCTTTAGTAAGGAGCAAGGAGACCTATGCTTCTGCTCATTGACAGATACACTTTAAGTAAGTCTGGCATTGATTTTTTTATACAATTTTCTGCATTATTATACACTACCATTCAAAAGTTTGGAGTCACTTAGAAATGTCCTTGTTTTTTTAAAGAGAAGAACATTTTGCTCATTAAAATAACTTGAAATGGATCAGAAATCCAGCGCAGGCATGGTTAATGTTGTAAATGACTATTGTAACTGGAAATGACTGATTTTTAATGGAATATCTTCATAGTTGTCCAGAGACCCTTTATCACTCCAATCACTCCTGTGTTCCAATGGCACGTTGTGTTCGCTGATCCAAGTTTAAGCTTAAAAGGCAAACTGTTCGTTAGAAAACTCTTTTGCAAACATGTTACAGCTAGGTATGTCCTTTTCCATGAAAACATCTAAGTGACCCCAAACTTTTGAACAGTAGAGTACATTTGATGCATTCACGGTCAATGTCTTCATTATATTACTTTTTTAAACGGCTACACGATTTAAGCATTGCCAGTAGATTCACATATGTAGCAACGCTTACTAAAATACAGTGGTGGTTGTCTATGGCAGAGCTAATCAAGTCCAAGTTGCCTAATGAAATCCTTCGACGGCACATTATTCTATATTCTAGAAAAGTATGATGAGGGTTCTCCTTTAAGTATGCAATAAATTGTGGTAGGCGCTTTAGCGAAACAACTGAATAAAGTGCTTCGGAAACAAACCATGCTAACTCCGCACAGAGGAACTGTCAAAACATAATTAGACAGACTGGTGATAATAGCTGGTTACCTGTCTCTGTTTTACTTGCGAATCCCGCTGCCTGTTTGATTGCCGCTGCTGTTAATGCTAATCCTCTGCTCCTTTTCAGGCCATGTTGCAGCACAGCTTCAAACTGAGCGCACAGGCAAATAACTCTGCAACCAAACAAACACTTAATTAGAGATCTGCAAGGCGAGCATAATAAACACGTCGTCTTTCGCAGATGAAAAGGTGAAAGGGGGCAGGATTGTTTCTTACAGCACGCCGGCACACGCTTGGCTTCTGAATCGGATTCATTATGTTCAGACTTAGGTGCTGACTGCATTATTTCCATACAATAAACCGGGCCCCGCGATCTAGCCTTTTGAATAAGAACTAGGGGAATAATTCTACTGCCAGAAAGACATGCGGAACGTGGGCTAGAGTAGAAACATTTCAATGCATAAAGGGATCCAATAAAGTACAGGGGTGATGTTTATTTCTAAGGAGGAGAAATGTTAGAAGAAGAGGTCACAATCTGAAACTAGAGGGTCACAAGTTTAGATGTAATGAACTTTTACTTTACTGAGAGGGTGGTAGATAAGTAGAACAGCCTACCTGAAGTGGTAAAGGCTAATACAGTGATGAGATTTAAACATGCATTGAGTATGCCTGAAGCTATCCCAAATCTATGAGACCAACGACTAAGGATTTTGGTTTACATTTTGTGCAAAAGTTGTATGGTGAAGAACACTCATTTCCTATGACAGCTACAGAGATCCTTCTGTTTCCTCATTAAGTCAACGCATGAAAGTAGTAAATTTATATGGTAAAAAAGGCATCCGTTTAATAAGCAGACTCGCACATATATTAATTGTATATAACACAAGGATCACCGGCCAAAATGAACAGATGGGTTGGTTTTCTGGATGTCCAGAAATCTCCTTGGAACACATTTTACCTGCTATCGGAATCTGAAGCAATTTCTTTGCGTCCTCCGAATCGAATCTGGCACTACAAATCAAATTTCACACGCATGTTATAAAATCTAGTCACAGGCAATTATTTCAAATAATTCTTGACTCATGAGACGTAAGAAACGACAGTGTTTATATTTGGGCAGATGGGGTGGAGTTGGTCTCTCGCTGGGCATCTTAAGATTTATCAGATTCATAGCATTACCCCACTAACCACTCAAACTCGCTTGAAGCCTATACATGAAGACGTCAAAGCACACTTTGAGTAAACCCCGAAAACAAGTTCTCCCTATGCTGAGCTCCTACTTAAATCAACTTGGACCAACTCGTGACTCATGCTCCAAGTTGAGTCCCCTTGATTTCAACAGAAGCTCAGCTAAAGTGTTGCTCTGATCCTATTTTTAAATTTTTATATGCACTTTAATAAAAAGAAAACGACACAGTAGCAGAAAAGAGGTATTCAAGAGATGGCGAGAATGAAAAAGAAAAATGGTGGATTCAGTTTAATGGAATATCCCATGAAGTGCGTAGTCGCTATTAGATGAGATAGAACCTCACCTGCTTAACTGCATCCAACAATCTCTCCATGAGACACTGTCTTCTCACGTCATTGCTCTGTGATCCTAAAATCAAAGTGGAAGATCAATCAGTTCTTGTAGTCTTACGTAATTTCAGCAATGGAGGGAATTTTTGCAACACAAATGAACAAAAAAATGTTGGACACAGCATACCACGCCATGCCCCCAAAACTGAACAGGATGGATCCCAAAACAGTTTACATATTTAAACCTGCAAACTGTCTGGCACACCTGACCACGTTCAGCTGATCTTAGTTTTATAAGAAGGGCCACAAAGAAATATGGGGTGGAGCAGACGCTATGGAATCAATCATGTAACACATATAACATGTGAAAGACCACACAAGATAAAAAAGGGACCAACTTCCTGATAACTGACCTTACATTCTTATACCCTTTAATTCAAAGAAAAGCGACTTGAGTGAACCTGAAAACATATTGCATATTGGAGTTGAAAATCTAGTCAACTGCACCACATGTCCTTTGAGTGACACGCTAGTCATCATATGTACTTTGATGCATATGATAGCTGGATGGCCCCTTTGAATTTTTGTGATGACTCTTTTCCAAATGCATGTGTGGGGGGTTGCAGAATATAGCAAACCCGCGACGCCCCAAGAGGATACAGGTAAAAGGTTGTACTGCCTATCGGGCAAGTGAACTGTGGGCTGGTGTCCATCAGCATCGTTTGCGTGTAAACCCTTGGAGGCCGGTATCCAGCTGGAGGGCACGCATACATAACTTTTTAATATCCAGTCCAAACCAGCAGAAACGGAACCCTTTCTTATTTCAGAGGGTAAAGGAGAAGCAAGAACGGGGAACAGGTGACCAATTCAGCCAACTGGAGGATTAGGCAATGTGCCCACTAACGTAGTATTTATACTTTCAGGGATAAGTACATACAGCCAGGTTAGGCTTAATAACACACAGGTGCCATCGTCTACCGTCTTTCTCTCTGGTCTGTTACAATTCCCTTTTTTTTAGCTAAAGCACAATTCTTGTTTTTTTTTTTTATTGAGGTTTCATATGTTAAATACAGAAGGTCTGCATATGGGCAGATAGACAATGCTAATTTGTAATTTGTCCATTACCCTACCAAAGCCCTTCACCCGCTATCGCAGCCCCCATTAAAACCCCATCAGCTGGGGCGACTATTCCAGTAACTTTCATAACATCTGGAATCATGAGCAGCAACTAGGGTGACCACGAAGGCCATGTTTGCCAGGACACATATAATTTTTACATATTGCTAACCAGCTCAGATAAAATGCTGCCCTGCAGTATGTGGAATGTATAATCTTAACGAAGGGGACCAATTAAGTCAGATATACATCTGGGCTGGCCAGCAGTATGTAAACATATGCGCATACCTGGGAACTTTCCGGGTTTGCCCGGAGATTGCTGGGTGAAGCACCGCTTCTCCGGTTCAAGACCCGAATCCGCGAATGTTTCAACATTTTTATTCCTCTGTGTTTTGTAGATTACTTTGCAAAATACTATTTATGTTTTTACATCGATATTGTTAAAATATTCCACAAAGTTCCAAATCTTGATTTTTCAAAGTTTTATTAAAAAAAAATCAGCTCTGGGTGGGTAAAATGTCTGCATTAAAAGGCCGCTGAAACAGCTGCAAAAGCTTAGATGCCTACAAACCTTTATACAGAAGGGATAATGCATTCTGCAGAGCTCCGCTCAATTATTTCACTCTGGGATTTACCTGGCTTAACACTCTAAAAACTTTCGCCAGACCCAATTCAGAGTGAACTTGTAACTAAATGACCCCAGTTCTCTGAGGGGTCTAGTGAGACCCCGCGAAACACTTTCCTGCCATTGACGAGGATCATTGAGCCATGGAGGAGGGCAGCTGTAGATGTGAAGCTGCAGCTTCTACCTTAGGTAGTTTTTTTTTAAGAATATATATTAAAGTACTCTCAGAGTACTTTCACATAAGTTCTTTTTAGTGGGGGTGCCATGGACACAGAAGACCCTTTGTTTAAGGAAAGTGTTATTCTCGATTACTTCACTGCAGCAGACTACAGTATTCATTATAAAGGATCAAGCGTGTGGAAGCTGTTTGGTTGCTGCTGCTATTTATTCAATGAGCAATGGATCAGAGTCAAATAGTCATTTATCATCAGGTATCTATCTAAAATGCTAACATCTTTACATAATGACAAGTCAAAGTTTCAATGAGGCCATTTGGTTAACACTATTGATGGACCACTACACAGAATCTTGTTAAAGAATGTCAGGGTCAGCTCATTTAGTTCCCAGGTAGGCTCATTGCAGGAGCAGTAAGTGACTGTTGCTGTCAAGATCGCTTCCCGCAAGCAAGCAGGGCAGGTCTTCCTGAGAAATCAGCTCGTTGCCATCTCAAACATTGTGGTTGTAATTTAAAAAAATTAAAAAAAAAACTTAAAAAATGTTTTCTGGCACTTTAAATCATGTGTATCCAATTCAGACCTCAAGAGGCACAAACAGACTTAAAAATTATCTGTTATATGAAGTATCACAGAAGCTCCCCCATTGTATGTAGAACATGCAACACCACTGGGAAACTGCCGCTACTAAAAGGAGTTTGGAAAAGCCAAAGTAAATTTTACATAAAAAATTATACTTCTGATCGTTTGCTATGAGACAAAACATGAATAAAATTGTTTCCCCAACAGAAAAAGCAGAAACCTTTACACGTACATAGAAATGTATTTCTTTTCACCAAACGGTGTTTAAAAAAAAACAAAAAAACACTGTATTAGTAGATTTATTTCCTTTTTAGGGGTTTTGTAAAAACAGAAGCTAGGGAGCGTTCTTTCAAATTACATTGCAAACTATTTTTTTCATAATATCTTTGACATGAAACTTCCTGCTCCAATAAATCTTGTGTTTAAAATATCAACATGGTATATTTTCATGAAAAATGTTTTGTTTACTGTAAATACAGATGGTAATGACAGAAATATGACACACTGATAAATATTCGGAACGAGTATCTATGCTAATTCCCACACTGGTATCAGCACATCAACGTCTAAATTAACTAACGACATAAAACATAGAATCTGACGGCGGATAAGAGCCATTCGGCCCCTCTAGTCTGCTTATTTTTCCTAATAAGTCCTTGGTCTTGTCTTTGGTCCTTGGTATTGTTTTATCCTGTACCCCATGCATGTAAATCCCTTCATTGTTCTAACCTCTACCACTTCTGATGGAAGGCTGTTCAACGTATCTACCACCTTCTCAGTAATATAAATCTTCCTTACATCTCAGCCTCTGACCCTCTAGTTTGAGATTATAACCTTTAAACTTTTAGCCCACTAGCATCTAATCCAAAAATGCCCATTTTGACTGGTTTTTCAACGACGAATCCCCTCAATTTTATTTAATGCATCCATGCAAATTATATAATGTTTAATAAGGACTGCTTTCTGAAGACCTCAAAATGTGTTATTATTACTATTTTATTATTGTGATAAATGTCATAGGG